>JAHBCN010023957.1:0-12179 GCA_019359885.1 Listronotus oregonensis | reverse complement strand
CTTTGTGACTGGCTGAATGGCTGATTAGCCTGTTGCCATTAAAAAAAAATTATCAGTAAAAAATTTTTTTTGGGGAAAAAAATTATTACGTATTGTTTAAAACTTTGAAGATAATTTAGAATGGATTTATTGCATGGAAACATTTTATTGTTTTTCTCTGCATAATATCATAGTTTGATTTTATTCTGCTTTGTCGAATAGACGTATAATCTTATATAACAATAAAGTAATTTTATAATTACTGTTAATTAGTACTTTTTTATTTTAAACGTTTAGGAAACTTTTTTAAACCCCCAAAAACAAAAAGTTAAATTTGAGAACATGCAAAAAAAATGTACCAATGGTGTACCATTGGTACTTTTTTTAAACCCTGAAAATAATATTTGTACGCACGCCACTAAGTAAATTGCGAAGTCATTTTTTTATAATGTTACTAGGGTGCTACCAAATTAATTTTAGCTTTAATTTAATTTAATTTTTTAACGTTTAAAGGGCATTACAATAATACTTTTTTTTAAACACCCTTTTACTTAAAAACAAATACTGGTAGAGCACATACATTTTATTTATTTACATAAATTTTTAACTGATTATACGTTTTTAGATTTCTTTTTTTTTGGAATTAACCAGAACCGATTTTTTTAAATATCAAATCTCGTTGACTTTTTTTTTTTTTAATCCCTAAGAGTCTGTCTGTGAAAAACCCAAAAGCAGAAGGGTTTGATAAAGCAAAATGAAAATGAGGCGATAAAAAAATACATAAAAGTGACAGGCAAGACTAAGAGTTTTATTAAGCAGACAAACGAGTACATAACGATTTTCTACAGCCTGAAAAATTTTTTTTACCAAAGCTAAAATTAATCCTGGTAAACGAAGAAATTGTGTTAGTTTCCCCAAATTTAAAAAAATTATATATAAATCAAAAAAATTCCTTTTCATTCGTTAAATGTCCATGAAGTTAGGTAGAAGTGTATGCACTTTTTTTTTAAATTTTTTTTAAACTTTATGCCGGTTCACGAATAGTTTTATGAAACATACGTGTGATAATAACATGCATCACTGGAATGGGGGGACAAGGATGAGACAAAGAACTGCTGTTACAGAACTGTCCAAGGTACAAGAACAGAGAAACATCCCATCAGCAGCCATGGAGAAAATTTTGAAAAAAGGGTTTTAAAAAACCCCGGGTCCCCTTAATAATTCGTCAACGGGGATCCTGGACCTTTTTGATACTGTAAAAATATATTATTATTATTATTATTTTATTAAGTAAATTTTCTATTTTTTTTTTTGGTAATTTTTTACTTCCCCGGCCCCCCGGGGCCAAAAGGGAAATTTTTTCCCGGGGGGTTTTCGCTGATCACGCTTTTAAGAAATTTTTTTTGTACCCCGCTATTTTTTTAATTTTTAAAGCCCCACTCGAACCTAACCAGCAAAATTTTCCCAAAAAATTCCCTTTTTTTTTAAATGAAACCCAAAATGGAAGATTTTTTCGAAATATACTTTTTATTTTATAAGAAAAAAATTTAATTTACCTTCATTTAAAAAATTTTTTTTTTAAAAAAAAAGCACAACAAGCATTTCCCCAAAAAATTATTTCTATTTTTATAAATGTCAACAAAGTTGTCTAGAGATTTGAAATGTTTTATGTTGGTACGCCAGAGACCCGCGAAACAATTGAATGGCCTACTTTATAAATTTGAATTATTTTTATTTTTCGCGATTTAAATTTAAAAATTAAGCGCATTCAATTGTTTCGGGGGCCCCCTGGGTGAACCAAAAAAAAATTGTCTAAAAAACCTAGACAATTTTGTTGACATTAATAAAAAAAAAAATAAATTTTTTTTTGGAAAATTTCTTTTTTTTTTTTTATTAAAAATAATTGTTAAATTAAGGTAAAATAAATTTATCGTATAAAAAAAAAAATTACCTATATTCCCTTTTAAACCTTCCGTTTTGGGTGTAATCTTTTAAAAAAGGGGGGAATTTTTGGGGAGTTTGTGTAGATTAGAGGTTAGGTTCGAGTGGGGTGTTATTACAAAAAAAAACTAGCAGAGTCCGACAAAACATGACTTCAGATTCGTGATAAGCCCCCAAAAACCCCTGTATAAAAATTTTTTTATAAAATGGCCCTTTGGGGGTAAGTAAAAAATTCCTTTTTTTAATTAAGTTGTCCTCTATATTTACATAAATATTTTCCCTTTCTATTAAAATTTTTAAATCTTATTCGTTATTACATGTTATTATTTTTTTTCGCGACGCGTAATCAATTATGTGGAATCAGGTTATTTTTCGTAATTCAAATTGAATCTGAACAATCTCATGATAGCGATTATTTCAATAATCGGATTATCGATTATTTTTAATTCGAATTACCCCCTCACTAACTTACTATAACTATAAAAGAGATACAAAAAGTTTAATAAAAAATTTTTAACAAAGAAAAACTACCTTTTTTTTTTTAAAAGGAATATGAAAGATATTTCCCCCTTTTTATCTAAATACCAAATATTGTAATTTTTTAAATTTCCCGGAACAACCCCAATTTAACCCTTAGATAAAAAAAAATCTGTTAACAATGACAAAATTTTTTTTTTTTTAAAAAAAAAAAAACTCCCCCTTTTTTTAACGGAATATAAAAAATATATACCCTTTCCATCTAGAGACCAAATATTGCCTTTTTTTAAATTTCCCGGAACAACCCCAATTTAACCCTTAGATAAAGAAAATCTGTTAACATTGACAAAAAAAAAAAAAAAAAAAAAAAACCCAATTTTTTTTTTTTAAAAGGAATATAAAAGATATATACCCTTTCTACCCAAAAAAACCCCCAAAAATTCCCCTTTTTAAATTTCCCGGAACAACCCCAATTTAACCCTTAGATAAAAAAAAATTTTGTTAATAATGACAAAAAATATTTTTTTTTTTAAAAAAAAGAAAACTCCCCTTTTTTTAAACGGAATATGAAAGATATATATCCGTTCCATCTAAAGACCAAATATTCCCCCCTTTAAATTTCCCGGAACAACCCCAATTTAACCTTTAGATAAAGGAAATCTGATAACAATGACAAAAAAATTTTTTTAAAAAAAAAAAAAAAAAACTAAAAATTTTTTTTAAAAAAGGAACATAAAAGATATATCCCTTTTTTTATCTAAATCCAAAAAAATTGTCCCTTTAAGTTTCCCGGAACAACCCCAATTTAACCCTTAGATAAGGAAAATCTGTAAATAATCCAAAAAAAAATTTTTTTTTTAAAAAAAAAACATAACTACTTTTTTTGGGTTTTTTTTTTTTTAAACAAAGAAAATCTACCATTTTTTTTTAAAGAATATGAAAGATATATACCATTTTCATTTAAAGACCAAATATTGCCTTTTTAAATTTTCCGGGACAACCCCAATTTAACCCTTTGATAAAGAAAATTTAACAAACAAAAAAATATATTTTTTTAAAAAAAAAAAGAAAAACTGCCATTTTTTTAAACGAAATATAAAAGATTTTTTTACTAAAGACCAAATATTGTCCCTTTAGTTTTCCCGGAACAACCCCAATTCAACCCTTAGATAATGAAAATCTGTTAACAATGAAAAAAAAAAAATTTTTTTTTTTAAAAAAAAAAAAAACGACCTTTTTTTTTAAAAACCCAATATAAAAGATATATACCCTTTCCATCAAAAAAACCAAATATAGCCCTTTAATTTCCCCGGGAACAACCCCAATTTAACCCTTAGATAAAGAAAATTAGTTAACAATGACAAAAACATATATTAAAAAAAAAAAAAAAGAAAAACTCCCTTTTTTTTTTAAACGGAATATAAAAGATATATACCCTTTTCATCTAAAGACCAAATCCCAGATTAAAAAGACCAGATACGAAACTAGCGTGGCGGCACGGTCGGCCCCCCCACTATAATGGTCCGCTCAAGGCCCCGGATTTTTTAGTACGGGAACCGTTTCTCGCGTGCGTTGAACTGTTTGGTTTACTAGTTACTGTGAAACGAGGCTAGTGGGGGGTAAAAGTCAGTTTTAATTTTTTTTTTTCGACTTTTATAACATGACAGGTTATAAGTGCATATGTAGATGCTGTACATCTAATAATAAAGAAAAAATTTTTTTTTCGCTTCCAAGTGACTCTATAAGGTAAGTTCGATTTATTTTTTCAGATTCAAAAATCACAATAGACATTTTTTAGACGTGGCTTGGCTTCGTGCTGTTTAAAAGAGAAGTTTTTAGAAAAAATAAATTTAAAAAAAACTATAGAATCTGTAGAAGATTTTTTGCAAAAAATATGTTAAATTTGGGGGGGAAAAAAATTATTTCCTAATGCTATCCCTACATTGTTTTGTCAACATGTTTGTGTACTTACTTCAACAGAAGTACCGGGGGACTGTAATCAATGTTGATCCAAAAAAGTCCGATAATGAAGAACCTCCACGAAAAATTTTGATTTTGTCAGGTAACTCCAAAAACCCATAATATGATTTTCGGTTTAAACAAACCTCTATTTTTGTACAAAATGTGGGTAATGAACAAGTCTTCATTGAAAATATTATCTAAAAAATTTTCTTTTTCAGAATTGTTTTTTTTTTTTTTTGTTAATATTTAGATGTGAAGCTTGCCCCAAAAAAAAAAATATTACAGAGCACCCCGTAAAACTCGTTTAAAATGTTCCCCTTTTAATGCATGTGTCAGCACAGGTATGTCTTAATAATAGAAAAAAGTTAGAATTCTTTATCGTTAATATTTTCTAGACGTTGGATGTACTGAAAACAAGATCAATAAACATCTTTTTTATTAATTAAAAAAGAGTATAAAATAACACCAAGCACAGAAACACAAACTTCATCTGCGTTAACTGCTAATACCCAAGGAAATTAAAATTGCGATACCAAGTTAGAAGTTTGAAGAAAAAATTTTAAGAAAAAAAAGCAATTAACCCAATGCGAAATGATTGCCGCAACTAAAATTTTAAAAAAATTTTGTGACACATTTTTAAACAAATCTTTATCCGAAATAATAAAAGTTCAGGCAAACTTACAAAATAAAGTGGGTAAAGCAAAAAAGTTATACCCAAGAATACAAACAGTTTGCCTTAGTTTTATATTTCTTGGGCCCCAAAAACATATAGATTTCTTGCAAAAATATTAAATTTGCCCACAAAACGTATTTTTGGGAAAAAAAGACTAAAAAAAATTTTTTTTACGACTGTTTTTAAAAAAAAGGGGTTTTTCACACGTAAACAAGCTTTGAAAATTGTATTTTGCGCACAATGGCAAGGAAAATATTTTTTTTTGCACACGGTTCTGTCTTTCAATATGATTTATTAGGTTTTTTTTTTGTTATGTCAAAAATATAGAAAACTCAAAGTAGGCTTTTTTTCCCCTAGCAACCGTCATAGTTTTCTTGTTTTGTTGATTAGATACCAATTTAGATAAAAAAAATTTTGATTTCGCGAAAAAATGTCCGATTCTGAAAAATTTTTAAAAAAAACGGTTTAATCTCGTCAAACCTACTTCCAAAAAAGTCAAGAGATCGATATGAAGCCGAGTTACATCGATTTATGAAGTGGAGACAAGCAAATAACGTACAAACGTTTTCCGAAAATGTTATGTTGGTGTACTTTGAAGAGCTGTCGAACAAATACAAGTCTTCAACATTATGGAGCACCTTTTCCATGCTAAAATCAACCCTGAGGGCAAACCAAAATACGGATATTGGGAAATACCAGAAGTTGCAGGCCCAATAAAAGAAAATCAGAAAACTATGTGCCAAAGAAGCCAAAAAAATTTTTAGCGAGAATGTTTTTTTTCCGCTTCCAAAAAAACGCTTCAGACGAGAAATATTTGCTAATCAAGGTAGGCATCACAGTTTTTTTTATTTATTTTAGGGGTCATTTTTTATAGTGAGAAGGTTTAGTAGGCAGGGGTTCCCAAATTTTGTTTTTAAATAGTGCTAGTTTCATAAAGTACTTACTTAAAATAAAAAAAACTAAAGTTTTGGTTTTTTTTCTTGTTTCAGGCAGTGGTGGCAGTCGGACTCTCTGGGGCATGCCGAAGAGAAGAATTGTGTTCCCCTTAAAAAAAAAATATGACGGATTTTGGCAGCGCAATGTTAATTAAACGAGAATACCAAAACGAAGATGCCGAGATCATTTACAGTGTCGGGGAAATCTCTACACCATCTTAAAAAAAGTATTCTGCCCTTCGACCTCCACTCCTGCAAAAAATTTTTTTTCTTAATTATCAAAAGGAAAAACACTCGCCAAAACATTGGAATTAACAAAATTGGCGGTATGGCAAAAGACATCCCAAATTTTTTTATGTTGGAAACTCCGAAGCCTATCCGGGGGATTGCGTTAGGCGGTCGTCAGCCACAATATTGGTGAATTCTGGATCAGATTTGCTGGCTCTAAGGCCAAGGGGGAAAACCAGCTCAGTCGCCGAAAGTTATATAGATGACTCGCTTAGTAATAAAATGGATGTTTCAGAGAGGATCTCTTCCTCTGTGTCGTCTGTTGCGGCACAGCCACAACAGCAAGAGAATGAAGTGCCGCAAGAAAACTGCAATATGCCGACGACAGAGAACTGTATAAGCAAGGGCCAGAAAATGTTGTCTCCATCGTTAAAAAGTCGATCAACAATGCGACGATTCCTGCGAAGTAAACATTACAATTAATATTTTAAAATAGTTATGAATTTTCCCCTTTTTGGGGAAAATTTAGTCTGGGTTTCTTTTTTTCATTATTTTTTTTTTTTCGTTTGTTTTTAAAAAAAAAATTTTTCAAAAAAAAAAGTTTTTTTTTATTTGCAGTCGTATAAAAAGTATCGTAAAAAACTCGTTAGAAAACCTCTTTGCACACTCGCGAGATTGGGGGACCTCGACCCGTCTCGGTCCATCAATTTGTCTCGCCCGTGTGCAAAAAGTCGTTTTCAAACCTTGTTGTTTAATATACTATTCAAAACCAGGACTTAATGAACAAGTATTTAATTCTATCGCTCTTAAAGTTAAAAGTATGTCTGAACTTGACAAATACTGCTCTATCTGTATTGACGAGACCCCTTTTTTATGTCTTATCTTTACTTTAATTTATCTACAGATGAAATTATAGGCTGGGAAGATATTGGGAAAAAGACAATAATTGTGTCATAGCCCAGAATGTAGCTGCTATTATGGTTCGCGGTCTTTTCCACAACTGGAAGCAACCAATAGCTTATTTTTTTTTAAATTCGCAACTGAAAGCATCAGACATATTAACAATATTAACAGAATGTTTTTAAAAAATTTCAGATGCTGGATTATTCGTTCAAAAGTTTGGTTACTGATGGGGGTTTAACTTTATACAGCTTTCTAAAATGTTGAATATTACCGAAAAAATGCTGAATTTCAATTAGGCGATTCAAAGCTAGTTTATATTTTCGACCCCCCTCATTTTTTAAAAAAACTACTAAAAATAATTTAGCTCAGAATAATTTTCATTTTGACAAAAAAAAAATTCGTGGAGTTTTGTTGAACAATTTTATGATCAGGATAGACAGCAAATGTACAGATGTGCACCCAAACTTACGAAATCCCACATATATCCGACTAACTTTGAGAAAATGAAGGGTGAAACTTTCCGCTCAAGTGTTAAGTCGTAGTTTCCCCTGGAATGAATACATACATGACATTGGGAGCACTTTCTGCAGATGCTTTAGGGACCCCTTTTAAATAATAGATAAAAATTAATTCTTTATTTGATTTGTTTAATTCCTTAGATACAACCCACCCGGATAAATTTAAAAAAAACTTTTCAAGGTCTTGATTTTTAAAAACTTTTTTTTAAAGATATGTGGCTATTTCGAAAAAAAATGAAGATACGTAACAAAAAAGGGGGAAAAGGCATGACAAAAATATGCAAATTCCGATCTGGATGGATGGTGTCGATAATTGGATTTTGGGTTTTTGGCAGCGTCTTTTAGACTGGGGGTTTTCATATTTAAAAACTAGAAGAATTAATCAAGATTGCCTAGAGAATTATTTTGGCAATATAAGGCAACAAGGGGGAAAAAAGCCTGAATCCCACTCCAATTTTGTATGAACGAGCCCATAAAAAAAAATTTTTTCAGAGTTTTTTTTTACTCGGATCATATGAATTGTGAGGATGATCTAGGGGGGCTCCTGGCTAAACTTAAAAAAGTTTCAGATGAAGGTTTAAAAGGGCCACTCTTACGCAACCAATACAAAAAAGTAGAGCAGTATCTGTTTCTGATTCGGATTATAGAGAACATAACTTAACAACTCAGAATGCTTTTAAATACGTATGTGGTTATTTGATCAAAAAAGCATTAGGCATTCATAAATTTGTTGTATTTGTCTCAACTTTTCAGAAAAAATCTAGAAACCTTGACAATTCAAATTTATTTACAAGACTAAAAAACCCCAAACCCGGGGAAATGATTTTTTGGCAGTTTAAGAACACCTAGTGAGAAATTTATATGTTACATCTATAAATTAGAAAAAAAAAATTTATTTAAATGTTTGACAAACTATCTGCTAGACCTGGAATTTCACAGGCATATTTGAATGCAATGAATTCAAAAAAAAATTTACCATCCATGTAGTAATTTTCCCAAGTTATATGTTTTAAAATTATTTATAAGACTCAGGATATTTTAAAATTTTAAAAATGCCAAAAAAGGGTTTAAATCGTTAAAGAAATCCGATAAGACAAACAGGAAAATAAGAATTCTAAGCCATTTATGAATAAATATATATTTTTTACATAAGAGTGTTCATTATTTCCCCATTTTTTTTATTTCAGTTTACATTAATAGTATATTGTTCTAGATGGCGAAAAATGGCATTTTTTTAGCGAGTATGTAAGTTTGGCTGACGACCGTAGGGCCCCACAATACACGTGAGCTACAAAAAGACACTAATAAAAAAATGAAAATTTTTTTTTTTTTGTTTTATCTATACATGGTTTTTTTTGGGAAAAACATCGTCAATTTTGCTATAAAAATCCCCTTTTAAATTATAATGCGCTTAAAATTGTCAGAATTTTAAAAAAAAAATTAATTTGAATATTGTAAGGGTGATTAATTGAGAATTTGAATTTTTTAACATTGGTATTTCTATCATAATACGCGTTGAAAATTTTTTAATATTACAATATTGGTATTTCTACTATTATATGATTTATTGGAGATATTCTAGTGTAAATAAAAAAATTCCTGCTGTGCCTAAGTTATTTTTTGGGGCGCTTGAAGAAAAAAAATACGGGGGGCCCCAAAAAATCTGGACTGGGTCAAATATCTCGAGAACAAAAGGGTTTTGGTTTCCGATTAACTAAACTTTTTTTTGACAAAATTTTCCCCATCTAATTCTCATGTCAAAAACCACCCCCCCCCCCCTTTTGGGGGGGAACGTAAGGGTGGTTTTATAATTTTAAATAGAACCCCCCATTTTCTTGCTTTTTTGGATTCCTAAAAAAAATTTGTGTCTTTTTTTTCCCCCCCCAACCCCCCCCCCCCTTTCCCCGGGGTGAAAAAAAAAAAAAAAAATTAAAACTAAAACTGAACAGTTTAAATATTTAATTAAATCCGCAACGAAAATAGACTTTTAACCCCCCCTCAAATTTCAACCCCCCCTCGCCCCCCCCCGGGGGTGAAACAAATTAATAAAAAAAAATTGAAACTGAACCTTCTAAATTCTTAATTAAATCCGTAATAAAAATAAACATTTTTTTAATGCAATATTATTTTCTTAATTTTTTTTCATCCCCCATGAAAGGGTAGCAAGGTTTGAAGGGTAAAATTTTAGATCGGGTCACATATTTTTCTGACATGTTTATTTTAATTATGGATTTAATTAAGAATTTAGAATGTTCAGTTTCATTTTTGTTTAAATAATTTTTTTATCCCTTGTGGAGGGGGGGCGGGGGTTTGGGGGGAAAATTTTAATTGGGTAACATGTTTTTTTACATGTTTATTTTTATTGCGGATTTAATTAAATATTTAAACTGTTCAGTTTTAGTTTTTTTTTTTTTAATTTTTTTTTTTTTTTATCCCCTGTGAAGGGGTGGCGTGGGTTGGGGGTGAAAATTGGGGGCCAAAAAACAGAATTTTTTGAGGAATCCGAAAATGCAAAAAAATAGGGGTTTCTATTTAAAATTATAAAACCACCCTTACGTTCCCCCCTTTTAAAGGAGTGGGGGTATTTTTTAACGAATTAAATAGACGATTCTGTCAAAAACAAAGTTGGGGTTCAATTTTGGGGAAACCCCAACCTTTGTTCTCGAGATATTTGACCCAGTCCAGACTTTTCGGACACCCTGTATTTTAATATTAAACCCAAGTACATATTCCAATACTGAAGCTTAAAAATGGTCATTATTAATTTGCATACCTTTTTTTAAATTTTACAGATTCGTGCAATACGTTCCTGTCCTTAAAAATAAAAAGTCTGATTTCCAGCCGTGCAAGGGGGCCGCTGCCCGTTAAAAGAATGCCTTTGGCTATAGCGATTACTTTGTGTGTTGCTCGAGTCAAAAAAATTTAAACGAGCCGACCCGGCTTTCACATCTGGTTTTGTTAAATTTTGGCCCAAAATTTCCCCCTTAAAATTTTGGGGAAAAACCCCAATTTTCCCCCTTAAAAGAAAAAAGGCAAACAAATTTGCTTTAGAAGGTTTAAACTTTTTTTCCGCCCCGGGGTTTTAAAAGGGGTTTTTTAAATAAAAGGGGAAAAAAATTTTCTTTTAGTTTTGGAAAAAGGGGGGTAACTTTATAATTTTAAAAAAAAAAAGGGAGTTTTTTTTGTTTTAAAATTTTTTTTTTTTTTTATTGTTTTTAAAGATTTTCTTTTTTAAGGGTTAAATTGGGGTTGTTCCGGGGGAAACCCCTTTAAAGGACAAAAAAATTTTGGGCTTTAGATAAAAAAGGGTATATATCTTTAATATTTCGTTTAAAAAAAAATTTGTTTTTTTTTTTTAAAAAATATTTTTTTTTTTTATTGTTAAAGATTTTCTTTATCTAAGGGGAAATTGGGGTTTTTTTTCCGGGAAAACAAAGGGACAATATTTGGTCTCTAGATGGAAAGGGTATATATCTTTCATATTCCGTTAAAAAGAAATGGTAGTTTTTCTTTGTTAAAAAAAAAAAAAAAATCATTGTTAACACATTTTCTTTATCTAAGGGTTAAATTGGGGTTGTTCCGGGAAACTTAGGGGAAAAAAATTTGGTCTTGAGATAGAAAGGGGGTATATCTTTTTAATTCCTTAAAAAAAAAAAGGGAGTTTTCTTTGTTTAAAAAAAAAAAAAAAATTTTCATTGTTAACAGATTTTCTTTATCTAAGGGTTAAATTAGGGTTGTTCCGGGAAACTTAAAGGGGGAATATTTGGTCTATAGATGGAAAGGGGGGTATATCTTTCATATTCCGTTAAAAAAAAAAAAGGGAGTTTTTCTTTGTTAAAAAAAAAAAAAAATTTTTCATTGTTAACAAAAATTTTTTTTATCTAAGGGTTAAATTGGGGTTGTTCCGGGAAACTTAAAGGGACAATATTTGGTCTTTAGATGGAAAGGGTTTTATATCTTTCATATTCCGTTAAAAAAAAAAAAAGGGAGTTTTTCTTTGTTTTAAATTTTTTTTTTTTTATTGTTAACAGATCTTCTTTATCTAAGGGGGTTAAATTGGGGTTTTCCGGGAAAAAATTTAAAAGGGGCAATATTTGGTCTTTAGATGGAAAGGGGGTATATATCTTTCATATTCCGCTAATAGTCCCCGGCAATTTAGACATAAAAATAGTGATTAAATAAAGAAAAAAACCGACAGAGCCAAATTTCCGTAGACACCTTAGTTTTACCGTAAAAAAAAAAAATGTCAAAAGTCCCCATCGGTCCCATGTGTGCTAAAAGGGCTTATTCGGGCCCAAAGGTCAAAATTTTAGGGTTTTTTATTTTTTTTGAAAATCATAAGTTTTATCAAAAAAGTACCTCAGAGCAAAGTTGTAGATCTCAAAATTTTCTATAAAAATGGTCATTATGATTTTTCTGTAAAACCCACCATTCCCCAGATATTGCGCTTGTAAGAATAATGTTATACATAATATGCACATATATGCCACGTACATACATATTCAGGTACTCAACAAGCAGAAATGCCTACTTGTGTCTCTTATATGTATACATTATACTATT
>JAHBCN010023956.1:0-12292 GCA_019359885.1 Listronotus oregonensis | reverse complement strand
AATATAAGCGAATAGAGCTTTTTCTAACCCAAGACATGCCTTGTTAAGACAAATAAAAAAATCAAAAAGGGAATTTTTTTAAAAGCCGTTTTTATTAGGATAACTCCAAATGTGCAGAAAATTATTGACATTTTTTTAATGCAAGTAACATATTTCTGTTTCTATGTATGTATTGCTTTTCTTGATGGCCTTACCAACTGGTGTATTGTTCAACTGTATTTCTTATAGTAAAGAATAACAGGCAAGTACAATGACAACAAAAGCATAAGATAAAAACCGTGACCTAGTTTTGTTTAAGCAATTCTGCTAAGTTACTCCTCTTCACTGTGTACGTGCCTTTAGATTTCAAACCTTGACCTAAGAATCAATTTTACAATATGAAATTAGCTCAGGGACTCCTTAACCAAAGTTAGAACACATTAGGGATACGTGACACTGCATCTTAACATTTACCTGTTTCAAGCAACTGAAGCGTAACTTACTAATTGCCCTCAAAAGGGCAATTAATGCTTTCCAGGGGTGAATCTTCTGGTTTTATTGCCCATTAGAAACGAAATGACAGGGTTTCAACTTGTGTTAAAGTTAGCGTCTAATCGATCATTAGTAGTTATTCGAATGGCAAAACTTGTTCTTGTTTAATGTGCCATTTTATTTTAATCTCATTTAAACTTTTAATGATTTTTTTTTAAATAAATCAAGCCATTTGCGTTTGCCTATTTTCTTGTTGATTATTTTTTATAATAATAAGGTTACTAAAATTTACTTAAAAGTAAACTGGTGACAAAAGCTGGAAACCAAATGATTAACTAAAAGTAGTTTTAGTAGATAACAGTGGTTAAAAAAACAATGTTCTTCAATCTTGTTTTCTTCTTAAAGTTGAGAAAAAGCATACCAGCCCGAATCTACTAACCACCTTTGAATATTTCGTGTTGGTTTGTTGAAAATTATTTACATTTTTGTCGGCATAAGCACCTAATGGGCAAACGTTAATCGGTACGCCTCCGCACCCTAGGTAGTTGTCGACAAACTCTGCTATCGGCTAAATATAAACTGCAACCCAATAGGTGCAAATTTAAGGTTTGGGCGCCCTGTGAAAAAACTATCGCTAAATAAGACACCAGAATAGAATAAATGTATACAAGTTTTATTTAAGAAAAATTTATGAATTATTAAACCACAAAATTCTTGTGATACGCCAGTGGGGCGTCTCAGCAAATCAATTTTTGTTTATACTTTACAGTTTCTAAAAGGTAAAAATTTCCTCTTGACAAACCTTTTGAAATTTTGTTTACTTTAAATTATAATAGAAGATTAAAAGAATTACTCTTTTACTAGGCACTGATAGCCTTAATTTATTTGTCAAGAGGTTAAAAAAATTAAACGTAACTTATTATCTAGTTACAATCAGGGCCGTATTTGAGCGGTGGCGAAATGAGCGCCCGCCAAGGGCGCAGCTACCTGGGGGGCGCAAAATCGGCTATGATTTTTTCATCAGTTGTCAGTACCATAATCATATTAATATTATTTTTTATTGGCAAAATTAATCAAATTAATTACAACAGAACAATTTTTCAACAAATTTTTAACTTAGATAGCTAATTTAATTATTTTTAATATATTAACACTATAAAACTGTATGAATTATTAATAAAATATCAATTTTCCTGATACTTACAGCGAGAATGTAACTCGTTGATTTTTTTTATTATTTAAGCTGCGAATAAATTGATATATTATAAATTGGGGGCAGCACTAGTACTGTTTGCTGTTGCATATTTAGTTTATTAAAGTATTAATTTTACGTTTTAGTAGGCCGGCCTGCTATGCACAGTATTTTTGTAACTACGATTTTATTGTTAAGAAAGTTTATTCTTTAATCATCCGCAAATAAGGATGTATAGTTAATTTACATTTTACTTCTTTCAGTCAGATACAAACAGCTGTTTTATGTAAATCATGTCCTTTTTAAATAGTAGGCTAATATTTTGACTAATATTTTCATATAAAGAAAATATAGAATTTGACACAAATTCCACCACCAAATTTTATTTTAAAGAAACGAAATTCAAAAAACCATAAACCTACAACTTTGTACTTTAATTTTGTAAAATTTCCGGAAAAAACCCCTGACTCCCATTTCCTTTGAAGGGTATTCCATTCCCATTTCCTTTGAAGGGTATTCCATTATCCCCAAATCCCCCGGTGTATAGAGGGAGGGTCGCAAATGTTAAGCGCCGCCAAGGGCGCGGCCATACCTAGAAACGGCCCTGGTTACAAATTTATCAAAACTTAATATATAAAAAATGTGAGAGAAAAAAATTTCTAAATTTACTTAAAAAATTGACAAAAGATTTACTTTAAATTAGCAAGAAATGTATTTAAATTTCACTGAAAAACCAAAGCGCCTTTTGGATTCTATGAGGCGTATGTCTATCGACGTTACTACACAGTCTAAGATTGTTTTATATCACTATAAAAGTTTACAGCTAAAGTTAGAAATTTTTGGAACACCCGGTATTAATTATTGACAAACTATCTTATCATTAAGTTTGGATATTATCCTAACTCTCTGCAAATCTCCAAAACATACCATTCACAAATCACTTTTATTATTCACTCCGGCTAACTTCTGCCCTGGTACAGTCTTTACAATCACCTTTAACCACTTTGTTTTACTTTTGAACTTTACGTAAACGTGTCAAATTAAATTCGACAGAAAAAATACTTGAGTAGCATTACTTAGGTAAGAAATGTATACTTCGTACAAAACTTTATAATTTTACTTGGTTAAAAAAAAAGATGTGATAGCCAATTTGCTTGTGCTAACACGGAAAAAGTACTATTAGCTACCATGGAAACTGAATATTTCGGTTATTAGCCCGAAATGCGAGAACAAATTTCAGACATTGATTTTTTAAGGAAACCGAAGACTTACTGCATTGTTAGCGCTTTAACCTTGTTCTACCGCCGTACGGCCTCCGATGCGACTTATTTCATTGGTTTATTTACTTGACGCGCGCGTAACGTACTCTTGCGATGCTGCTCCCCTTTTCCGCGTCTGCCAAACTCTTTTGCGTTGCCATGTCGATGTGTTAGCCTTGCATAGCGACGGGCGGCTTCCTTTGTTTTGTTGTTTTTAGATCGGTAAAGAAATTTAAAAAAATGATTTGAATTTATTAAGGCGGTGTTGTCACGATTATAAGGGAAATTTACTGTTTAAATTTGGACTTTTATTATTTTATAAATATTTAAAAGAAATGTTTGCGCACTTGTGGCTCTAGAAAAATAGTTTCTAGGTTGCAAGATGTGTTTCTCCAACAGCACCTTTTCTTGGTGCTACTGGCTCTAACGGTAGTAATTTGTGAGTGCCGTTAGGTCAGCCCACTAACGGCAAAACAACAATTCGACACATTCCGGCAAGTTTGGGGTTGCGAAATTTGTTTACATCTTTAGGCCGGGAGCTTTTTGTAGATAAACTTTTTTATTAAGACTGCTAAAAACGAATTAAAAATAAAACAAGAAACTCGCAATTTATTTTTTTTTGCGTCTTCCATTTTCTAAGACGAGGTAGGCATAAAAATAACTCTACAACAAAGAAAATTGACATCAAAACTTAAACAATAAGCATAACTAAAGGTATGCCTTCGGTAGTAAATTAAGACGGCTCCCAGGAAGAAAAAACTTAAGGTATATTTATTAAAATTTTATAGGGATATGATTTTTTAAAGTTTACCATTTTTTTATTATTTTTGCCCTTTATTTTAATATTTTATATAAAAAAAGTATTCTTATTTAAAAAAAAATGTTTCATAACTTTATTTAAATAATTAAACATAGTTTTTTAAGAATTATTTTTAAGTACAATAATAGAAAGAAGGTTAAATTAAATTAAATTAATCTACTTAAATGAGTTTGCAAGACTACCTTCCTATTAGCTAAATAGCGTGTTGTTCTAAGGGTTGGCAAGCAAACTATTGGTGCAAAAAATTTGATATTACAATATTTTTTGTAAGCAGGAGTAAATTAAGAAAATGCATGCGATCTTCAAATATCTGATAAGGACATAAATAAAGATATAGATCATAAAACAACTTTTTTAAAATAAAAATAATTTTGTTAACAAAAAAAAAATATATTTTGATATAAGAGAAAAATCGACAAAAAGAAAATTTTAAAAATTATATATCTGTCAGATTTTATTAAAAAGAACATTTAGCCACGCTCGTTTTCAAGGTTTTGATGCCTTAGAAAAAAATAATGGACAAAAATCTAAAAAAGAAAATAAAACTTTCAAGTTTTATTTTTTTACTTTTTTGCATTTATTTCGCAATATTAAACTTGAAAAAGTACTGCTTCCATGGGAATTTTTTTCTGTACATAAATGGTTTTTATGTATTTTTGCTAAGAGCGCATAGATTACGAGATAATTGAAAATGTTTTACACTGGCAAAATGTTGTAGCAACGACTTGTTTTCTACTGATAAAACTCTTATAGCTAGGGAGCTGGTGGCACTAGTTTTAATTTGATTTCATCGTCTAACATAAGAGATAAAAAAAATAGTTCTGCCACTATATAACGTTGCATTAATATCCTGTATTGTTAAAAAAACGTGTAAAAAACAACAGAAAATTATAACATCGTTACTGCCTTTAAGTCTAACATTTCTATTAGTTATGAGAAGCATAAAAATGAAAAAGGCAGAAAAAATCGATACTGCCTTTTCGAAGGCAGAAGTATTTTACTACCTGAGTATAGCTGCAAGGAAGTACAAATACACACTGACTAATATCATTTGTGTATTGTATATTTGTTCGCATAAAAAAAATAAAAAATAGGTGCTTAAAAAATGAAAGAAGAAAGTACAGATCTCTCCACTAACAACAGAATTCTGGATGAATGTGAAGAAAACAATGACTAGTTTATGTTATAAATATATATTCTGATAATAAGTGTAACTAGATTTAATAAAAAGTATAAATAATAATGATATTAAATGAAAATGACAAGATTTTTTTATAATACATAAAAAAATAAAACAAATGTCATATTTGTTTTTAGATAACATCTAAAATTAGAGTTAGATGTCTGCCACCTTTTTCTTATATTCACAAATACTTTATAAAACATAAAAATTATTCTTGAAAAGACGATGAAATGATATAGCACTAATTATATATTTTACAGTTTAACAATTATTTTTATAAAAACTTCCATCATTCTGCCTTCTGCCAGCTTTAATTTCACTATCTATAAAATGTATTTAATAAGATATAATTGATGACAGAAACCATAAAATAATTTTTGACAGTTTGGTTGTTTTACAATTTCCAAATGATTTATAAAAAGAGGTAAAAATACAAAACTCCCCAAACTATGGACCATTTAAATAGAATGTTGTAAAATGGGGCCATCTATTATTTTCATATTAAAGCAGATGATTGAAAATCTAATATTACACAATTAAACGCAGTGAAGTAAATAAAATATGATTATATTAAATAATTTTAAATATTATATGATAGTTTTGTTTAAAAACTACCAATGATGTGCAAAAAAGGAGGAAAACAGTGTAAGCGCAGTTAGTTTGAATTTTAAATTTGATGATGATAATGACTAATAATATCTCGAAAATAAAACGTTGCCAAAAAAAACGCTTAATTAAAGCCCCAAAAAAATCCATATTGTAAGAAAAAACTTCATAATTGGCGAAGGGCAAGAAAAGTAAAAAAATATTTTCTTTATTTACACAATGATCGTCAACGTTTAAACATGGTAACAAATAATTATGGAAGTCCGGACCTGATCATTCATTGCACAAGATCCAGAAGACCTTCGCCTATAACCAAGGAAGTTTGAAGGTTTATGGAAGCCCAATGCTATGGCCCATTCGATCAAAAAATGTCCAGCCCACTATGAAAATAACTGTCATGAGCGGCCACGACGATTATGCGCAGTAACGAAATTCCCAAAAATATTGTAATGTGATGCCTACCTACACACAGTTTGTGGGTAGACAATACATTATCTTTTGATAGAGCCGGAGTCCCGTTTTCGTGGCCTTGTAAATTAAATGTTTTGTTGTCGTTTTCGCCGTATTAATTCCGATTGTTTTGCCTTGTGTGATTTTATTTTTTGGTTGCAGAGTTTTTTTGGATTGATAAAAACCTTTATATTTTAGTGATTATTGGTTTATTTAATTAGGTTTATTGTTTGTTACTTACAATATCATAACAAAATGCCTAAAAGTTGTATGGTTTTGTCTTGCAAATCCAAGGGTAACATACCCGAAAAACCACTAATTAGGAAAACAATTCAAAATCACTTTCACAAAACCATAAACTAATCTTGAATTGGAACTTCAAAAATCTTGTCCAGTTTAATGCTCCAAGAAACAGTCACGTTCGGTGTCGCGAAAAGAAGTTATTTAATCATTTTGGCGTTACTTTTAAGAACAACCTTATCTGAGACAAACACATTACATCCATAGCCTCAGCTATTTTGAAAAAGCTTGGTTTCCTCTTTCGAGCCAGTAAGTATTTCTATCTGTCTAATCTGTATACTCTCTCTACAATGCTATTTTCTACAACTCTTATCATTCTTGGTTCCATTTAAAAAAGATCTGTTTGTCTTATTAATGATCTCACGCTTACAGAAAAGCTTCCTTTTCTTTCCCACCGACATGCTGGAGGGGATATGTTGCATTTTTGTAGGAATTTTCACGGCTTCTGCTCCAAGGAGTTGACAAGTATAATTCCTCTGACAGCTTCCAACAGAGCAACACGTATTGTGTGTCACTTTTACATCCGTTTACAGTCTAACTTAAAAGGCCCCGAACTTCCCACTTTCTTTGTTCCATTATCCCCAGAGTGTCTAGACTGGAATCTGCTAGCCGCAGAAGTTTTCCCTTCTCCAAATATTTATGTCTGGTGTAGATAATGCCCCTTTACTACACTAACGGTCTACGTTAGTATTGAAGCTTTAGCCTTGGTGGACTGTCTGACGATATATAAAAAATCTTATGTAAAAAATTATATACTTCTTTTTAAATATGTTTATGTTATCTGCATAAGGTAACATTATTTTATTGTACTTTTATACAAATTATAAATTTATAAAATACATTACACAAACAACCAGTTTGAATTATGGTAAGTTTTTACTTTTCTTGACCCTTGCCGATTTTGATGACTTTTTGCATACAGAGGCGCTGATTACAAATCTAAAGTAAGTGTTTTTCGTCAACGTTTTATTTTTTAAATATCGATCCTTAAATATAATAATTACGAGTAGATTAAACTCATTTACACTATCTTACCCGTCTTTTATAACAAAATTCGTGATAAGTACATCATACGATGTTTAAAATTTATTTTAAATAATCGTGTTGTCAATTATTTTATCAAGATTTTTGGTAAAAATACAAAACTCCCAAAACTATCAACCATTTAAATAGAAAGCTGTGAGGTGGCGCCTTCAGATCTTTCCATGTTAAATCAGATGATATAAAATCTAATATTACACAATAATTTTAAATATTCTATAATAGTTTCGTTTATAAACCAAAAATGTTGTGCAAAAAATTAAAAAAAAAAACAGTTAACGTATAGTTAGTCCGAGTTTGACCTTTGATGATGACAACTTTATATATGGTAACAAAAAATTATGGAAGTCCGGACCTGCCCTACGATTCATTGCGCAAACTCCGCGTGGCCGATTCCCCTATTCCCGCTGCCCTGCACGCCTGGACAATTTTGATCTATAGCATTGGCCTTCCATACACCTTTAAACTTCCTTGCCTATAACTGTGGCATAGCTATCGAAGGGCTAAGCGATGTAGCGCATCGGGGCCCCCAGACTCACGGGCCCCCCTGGCCCCTTAAGTGACCTTCGAAAAAGTTAAATAAATATTGTAATTACATCAAAAATTTTTGACTTTTTAGCTCTTTGAAACGAAATCTTTAAAAGATTGAACTAAACTTGCAACAGGGCTTTAAGTATGGCAACTTAGGTTAAGAAAAATAAAATTTGTAGGGAATGCCCCTAACGAATAATTTTTACATATACTTCCTCTACAGTCGCTACAAAATAAAAAGTAGAACATAACTTAGTATGAAATCGAGAACTTATTGGGTTTCATAATAGAACATTTTTTCAATGAGCGCGTTTTTAATTATAAGTATGACAGTACATATCTCAAATATGCTTAAGTACGAACTCCAAAGTAAAATGTAATTTAACTTTTCTACAAAGTCTTGTAACTCATTGCACTCTAAGTTTCATAAATTAAGTTTTATTTCACGTAATTACTATAATTAATAATATTTATAATCATAATTAATCTTGGTGTAATTTATTTATTTTTTTATTTATTTGGGCAAACTATGTACAAATATTTTCAGATTACGTTAGGTTTTACTTTTAGTGCTACATAATGTAGACATTTACCACGGTATCCTGGTTGCAAAATAAGTTTTTTAGGCTTTGCTATAAATTGTGTTATTTTTATTTAAATATTATCTACTGCATTACACTGCATTACAGCTGACGATAAAGAGCTTAAAGTTAAGTAGCTCTGCACGTTTAAAGTATTTATATTTTAACCACTATAGATAGGTCCCCAGTTACTTATTTGCCCCAGGGGCCCTTGGTTACGTAGCTTCGCCACTGTCCTATAACCGTTTACTTGGATTATTTTGTTCACCAGAACTAACCAGAACTAACCCTTTTTTATTCCGTGATATTTATTAATTGTCAAGGCCAGTGTTATTCCAATGTTGACTTGGCTGCAACAGATAAGGATTTTCATGATGTCGCTGAGGAGTCAACTGATGACATTTACAGTTTTTTAGCAAGATAAAGTACAAGAAAGCGAAGAAGATGTAACTATTAGAGCTGAATTTGAAGATTATCAGCCAGAATAACATAAATCAGCAATAGTTTGTGCAATCTTAATTTATATCAGTTGTACCATTTTTTCCTGGTAAATTATTATTTACAATAACACATTCACAATAGATCCTAGAGTGGACCTTCTGGGAAAACCATGTTAAAATAAGGTAAAGTATCTTACAGGTGGTGCAGAAATGTGTGCATATTTTGTAGAATACGACCTGTTTTTAATCTTTAACCTTAAATATTTTTTTGCGCACATGGGACATGGAAACTTTTTATTTATTATTATTAGTGGGGAAACGTTATCTATACCCCTACGCACCATAAGTAGTTTGCCGACAAACTTGCCTTGTAAAATGACTATTGCTAATTGGACACTAGAATAGCATAAATATACACAAGTTTTATTTACAATAAATTTTACAAATTACTACACTTCAATTTCTTGCGATACGCTGATGGGAGAGTATCAATTAATTATTGACGAACTACCTTAACCTCTGTTAATCTCTTACAATACCATTTACTACTTCTTCCATCACCACTTCAGCTATCTTCGCCCTGGTACATCCTTTACAATTATTTTTAACCACTTTGCTTTACTTTTGAACTTTACGTTAACATGTCAAATTAAATTCAACACAGAGAAATACTTGAGTAGCTTTACTTAGCTAAGAAATGTACGCTTCGTACAAAACCTTATAATTTTGCTTGGTTACAGAGAAAAGATGTGATTTCTCGTGCTAACACGGAGAAAAGAGCATTAAATTACCATGAAAACTGACTTTTTATCATATTATTTAAATAGAACATTTAGTTTTCCCGAAATGCGAGAACAGATTTTAGGCAGTAATTTATTGACAAAACTCAAAGTCTTACTGAATTGTTAGCGCTTTGACTTCGCTCTACCGCCGTACGGCCTCCGATCCGACCCATTTCATTGGTCTATTTACTTGACGCGCGCGTGGCGTACTCTAACGACGCTAATCCCTTTCAGTGAGGCCTAAAATCTCTCGAGAGCACGGTGTTCTAATTGGCTACGCAGTTACAAAGACGTTAAGGCAGCGTGTTATTCAAGGGGAGGTACCAAGAATTGAATGTTTGTCGCGATTATTTGGAATTTAATGTTTAAATTTGGATTTTTATAATTTTATAAAGATTTAAAAGGAATGTTCGCGCACTTGCTATAAAAAAATAGCTTCCAGGGTGCAAGATGTGTACCTGCAACAATTAGAATAGTCTACCTAGGACATACACCAATATTCAATTACTTTTGAGCTTTAATTCAATTTACATATGCAAATTAAAACGTCTATTTTGACCGGATTATTATGGGTTATAGGCATAAACCAAGCCCATATTTAAATTTATGACCTTAAAGTAGATTCAAAAACCCAAAAAAATATCAGGAAGCGACAAAAATTTCAAAATGCAAACCAGCGTAATTAATGAACATTAAAGTTAAATTTGGGATACGTGACAATGCTTACTAACGGTTACCTGTCCTATCCTTCTCAAGAATAACTTATTAATTGCCCTCAAAAGAGTAATTAACGGTTTACAAGATGGAAATTCTACTTGTATTAAAGTTAAAGTCTAATCGACCATCCGTTTGCAACGGGTCATTAATATTTAAAACGAATCGCAAAACTTTGCATTCACAGTGTTTGTGCGATTTTATTTTAGTTTGATTGGAGTTTAAACCATGATTAAAATAGAATTTGGTTTAATAAATGCAATTATTTTCAGGTTAGTGCGTTTATTCTGATCAAATTTAATTATTGTTTAAATTTAATTTAATTTTAAAAATAATTAAAATTATTTATACTAAATATTGCTTAAACATTTTTGTTAAAATTTAAAAAAATAAATTAAAGCATTTATTTAAATATGTTTAACTATTATATAGTACTGTCGCAGATAAACCTTTTTCTCTTCTACGAAGCTTAAAAAATATTTTTCTTAAAATCGTATCGAAATAATAACTTTTCAATCTTCAGGTTGAGGTCAAAATAACAGTTTTTTACGCGCGCGTGCTTAAAAGTTACTTTTACAAACGCGTGCGTAAAAAAAATAAATTAAAATGTACTAAATTTCAAATCATTTATTTTATATATCAATATTACAATCTTTCATATTAGAGAATTGTACATTGGTCGCACATACAGTTCGTTCTTCATTATGTAAAGAAGATAATAACACAAGTTTACAACAAAAAAAAAGAAATTATGCTCTTTCAAGAAATATGTGACTTGATTTAACCGCTGAACAAATCTAAGGTCCGTTTGGTCCCATCACGTCACAGTTTTTTTAAACAGCGGACATAACCTCAAAAGTCATTATATAAAAAATATGACATTCAGTTGTGTGTATTTTTTCAACTCCAACTTTTTTTGGTAAAATTCACTTTTCGAAGTATCTCAAGTATTTTTCAGTTAAACGACACTTTTTCGAGCGATTTGTGCCAAAAAACATGACCTCAAAAATATCACATATCGAAAATACAGTATCCCTTTGCTAAAAGTGATGTCCACTTTGAACGTCTTGATGTGATTGAACACTTTAAAAAGTTTTTATTGTTTCTAGTATTTTCCCCCTCCAAAGGTACCTTCTTGATGGATTTGGGCCGAGAATCATAACCTCAAAAGACCGTGATAGCGATAAAACGGTATCCAGGTGGTATAAATGATGTCTAATTTCATATTTTTGATGAAAAGCCCAGTTCGGAGTGCTGTTGGTATGTTTACCCTCCACAGACAACCTGGCAGTTGATATTGTGCCAAAAACATAACCTCAAAAGCCCGTAATGGCGATAAAACGTTATCCAGTTGGTATAAATAATGTCTACATTCTTATATGTATTTTTTAGGTTATGTTTTTGGCCTAAATTCTGAAAACTTGTTGTTTAACTGGGAAAACCCCGGCACTTGAAAAAATAAATTTAGCAAAAAAGTTGTGGTTAGTTGTGGTTGTTTACACCAACGAATATAATTTTTTTATATCATAAATTTTAAGGTTATGTCCGCTGTTTTAAAAAACTGTGACGTGAGGGGCGGACCTTAGATTCGTGTTTACGGTTAAATACCAAGATCACAAGTTTCCTAATTTCGTTTTTTTTTGTAAACCTGTGTAATAGTCGCGTCAGCATCTTTCTCGCTACTTATGGACAAAAATTGTTCATTAATAGAGTTTATTGGTTAATTGTACATAAAAGCTTTTATTCGTGTTTAGGGAAACTTTTCAAAAAACCAAATCATGCTAATTAAAAAAAAAACAAGTGAAATAATAATAATGTCAGTTGTAAATTCCGACCCGTTATTTAAAATTGAACAGAAATTTTTAACGGCATGATCCCACTCGTTAACTTATATTTTTAGATAATCTTTATTTGCAAAAAAT
>JAHBCN010023955.1:0-12208 GCA_019359885.1 Listronotus oregonensis | reverse complement strand
GAGCAATAAATGTTCTAATATATTATCATAGTAATAAAATTAGTTTTAATTCATTTTATCATATTTTATGAACCATCAGAGACAGGAACCTTATCAGTTTTTGGTGTACGAAACGAGATGTCGAAAACTGAATAATTAATTTTGTGTACAAAATAAGAATATTTGGGGGAAGTTTTTGAGGTGTACGAAACGCGGGTGTACGAAACAAGAATAAATCGTTCAGCCCTAGTTAGATGACCCGGTATAGTCTGCCTCAAAGTATATCGTTATGGCTTTTGACGGACCATACCCCAATAAACCTTTAACGATTTTATTAGTATATTGTTATTGGGGAAACCCATTTGTTCATAAGAGCAGGGGTGGGCCAGATATTTCTTGAGTATTAACCATTGGGCATATAAATATTTTGGCTAATATTTTAGTGGCAGTGTTTGAATAACCGTTTTTACTGTGCGTTTCAAAAAAAAGTTGTTTTACGAGAATATAACTATGTCGCGTCGAAATCATTTGTCATTAGATGCAAAACAGGGGGAAAAATGTGTTATGAAACTTTTTAAAAGTTTCCCGATTACAGTAGTTTCCTAATTAAACAAGAAGTTTAAAAAAGAAACCTGTCTACTCCAATATCATCGATAAGGGATATTATTATTGGTGAAGAATTGAACAAAAGAAAAAAACGTAGTGATTTTAATCTCACCGTATAAACAATAGTGATCAGGACCTAATAAGAAGAAAATATATTGTCTTTATGAAAGCGGAGTTATTCCTACCTTGGATAAACTAAAAGAAGCTAAGAAGACGAAACCAATATAAATATTAGCCGTGCCACCCTCCATAGAGTTGTTTGTAAAATGGGATTTAAATACCGCAAAATAGACAAAAGACAAGTAGTATGGAATCGCACAGATTGCGCACTTGGCGATTTAATTACCTTCAAGAAATTTAAAGATATATTTTAGAAAACAGATCCATAATTTACCTTGATGAAACATGGTTCGATACACACGACACAGTCCCCAAAGGATGGGTTGATTCCAGTCAAAACTGTCAGACGAAAGCACCTTTAAATAAAGGAAAACGCACTACCATTATACACGCTGGTTCACGCTGCAAAAAATATTAAGGATTCTAGCTTGGATTATCATGAAGATATAAGTGCAGAACTTTTTGAAAACTGGTTTCAAAATTATCTATTAAAAAATATTCCAAATAACACTGTTATTGTCATGGATAATGCAAGCTACCACAGCCGTCTGCTACACAAAGCACCAGCTTTATTAAGTTCAAAAACTGAAATCCAGGAATATTTGTTAGAAAATGATATTTATTTTGAATTCAGTTACAAAAAAAAAAACGCAACTTTTGGAAGTCCTAAATTTATAGGCAATTAAAAAACAATATGTATGTGATATTTTGGCTTAACAGGCTAGGCATACTGTCTTACGGCTTCCTCCGTATCACGGTATATTTAACCCCATAGAACATTTGTGGGACCAAGTAAAATCAAAAATCAGAGCAGAAAATGTTACATCTACTTTAAGTCCCAGTGTTATAAATTTGATAAAAAATGTAATTACTAACATACCAGTTGAGAGCTGGAAAAATTCACTACAGCACATTATAAAAAATTAGGAGTCTTACATTTCTATCCAAAACAACATAAATCCTATTGTAATGACTATGATAGTGAAACAGAATTAGATTTAGATATTTAGATTAAAAATATAATTATGTATAGTTATAAATTTATTAAAACTTTGCATATATTTAAGTTCTTAATGTAATTTTAAGATTATACTTACCTAAATAAACAATACATTATAAATCTTTATATTATTAAAATCCGTGCCTAATGTTCTGCCCTTTGATACCTACCGATCCGCAGTTTTATTGCTGTCGGCAGGTATAATCCATAAATGAAGGCAAGAGCTAACACGGTATACTTTGAGACAGACTATACAATAAAAATGTTTTCTACCTGGCCAAAATAAACCCGCAAATATTTAATAGGTGCAAATTCAGATTAAATGCTAATTATAATAGGTTTCTGATATTTAATAGCAATAATTATATTTTAAATCAATTTCTTTGTTTAATTGCTGGGCTATAAATAATTATGTGTTATATTGACCTCTGGGCCATAAAATGTTTTGTCTAAAAATAAATATTTAATTAAACTCGAATAATGTTTCTCACTATCGTAAAATTTATATATTATTGCTATAAATAATGTAATGCTTTGTAAATTTATTAAGAAGGATTATTTGCTTTTTTGATATAAAAAGTTTATTTGAGATCATTAAAGTAAAAAAAAATAAGCAGTGGTCCTACAGGAAATAGAGTAGGTATTTTTGGGGAAATTATATTTAAAAAGTACACCTTAGTTAAGTTTTACTTAGAATCCCCCTAGAGCATGAATAAATTTCGGAAACTTTTTCGAGGTGACGCCTCGGAAATATTTTTAAAAAATTCGCACCTCAAAAAAAGTTCCGGAATTTCAATTCAGGCTCGGGGGTGATTTCCAAAAAAACTAGGTTGTTGTCATAGCAACATATTAAAATAAAAGCACCCAATTGGTCAAAAAAAAAAATGCGTAAAATTTTATTGAAATATTTTCCGAATCGCAGACAAGGGAAAATTTTTTAGAACAATGCGGCTTTGGGAAAAAAAACTGGACAATAGTTTAAGGACGCGGAGGACTCGGTAAGAAAATTTTACACACAAATTTAAAAAATAATGATATTAAAAAAATCTGACAAGCTGTCAAAAAAAATCCCACATTAATTTTGTTCGCCTACCTAGGCCGAAGGAGCAAAAAATTCCGAAAAATATGAAGGTTGCTACGGTTTATTGTTAAAATAAAATTGTCTAATTGTCTTAAAGTGACAGGTGTAAAATTTTCAAAAAAAAAAATAAAAAAAATTGTTTCCCCAAAACATTCCCTACTAATACAGAATACGCTCGTTAATGTGAAAAAAAGGACCAACTCTTCACTTTATCCTCTTTATTTTTTCAAAAAGTTATGAAGATGTAAAATAAGGCAAATATCCATTTTTACCCGAAACAATAAAAAATTTAAATTCTGCCCCATTTTTAATACAGTTCAAGATATAAATTAATAAGTCTTTAATCATTTTGTTTTTAGACGGGTTTTTATATTATTTAAAATAAAAAACATCATAAAGGCCCTAAAACATTTAACTCCAAGCGCCCTTTTTACAACCCTTTTAGGTCCCGACAGAAAACTATTTAGGGTATTAGATTTTTTGTAAAGAGAAAAAAGATAATAAAATATCACATACAATATAATCCTTCACTCCACAAGAGGTGGCTTACTTTTCTCAAATATTACACGTATATCATATCAAATTTGAAATAAACACACAGACAATAAATAGACAGACCATTCGACACACAGGCGAAAATGGAAAACTATGTTTTTGTTCTAAGCCCAAAGACTGCCCAAAATTTGCAAAAACCTTGAGGTGCGATTTTGTGCGTATATAATATAGCCTGAGAGCTGGCACCAATGTTTGGGTAGGTATTTGAGGCAAGCTGAAAACTTGTCATATACTTCTCCTATTAAACCCCAACACGGAACTGCAAACCTGGCTGGTGAGTAGCGGGGCTAAATCAACATCTAAATTTTAAAAAATATATTTTTTTTTTCAAAAATGTATTTGAGGCAATATGCAATTTTTATATGTTGTAGTTGAATGTTTAAAGAATTTAAAAAAAAAATAAGCCAGACGATTTTGTCGGGGTTTTAACCTTGCCAGGCGCGTGCAAAAATGTTTTGCAAAAAATATAAAAAATGTATTTGAGGCAACTTGAAATTTTAATAGGGTATTATTTATAACTAAAAAATAAGATTCTCAAAAAGACAGATCATTTTGGTGGGACTTTCCATATGTCAGGTGATCTAAAAAATGATGTATAGATGCGACTGAGTAGCGCTATAGACAAGCTGCTGTAGTGTAAGAGAGAACGTTTATCGGCAGCTGTCTGCGTTCTATTGGCTCTGGCGAGGTCACGTCGCTTACAATAGCCATGAGGTTTCTAGTCGGAATTTCGGAGTCGTTATTCGGAGTCGTATAAATATTGGTCTTATTTATATTTTTGTACTCAGAATAATTCTTCAGTTATATTATTATTTTATTTTAATAAATCTGGTTTTGTGATTTTATATTTTTGTAATCATTACTTTCTTTAATACGTTAGTCTTTTTTAATTTAAACATGAAAAAAATATTTAATTTCTGTATAAATTTTAAGTTTGAATACTGTCACAAAAAAAGTAATTTTTAAAATTTTGAATGTAGCAACAAAAATCAGAATACGAAAAAAATTTTTGAAACAAAAGTTGTTTTAAAATTAATTTGCTAAAAAAATGTCTCTTAAGATTTGTTAAAAAAAAACAACATTATGCACTAATGTTAAATATTTAAGTAATTCATTACATTTGAATTTGTATTTAAATTGACTAAATAACAAATTTTTGATGATAAAAAAATAACACAAAAATAAGTCCATTTAGCACACAAAAATCAACACAATAATTTTTCACACATTTTTTTATTTTTTTACGCGAAATTCCAACTAGAAACCTTATGGCTATTGTAAGCGACGTGACCTTGCCAAAGCCAATAGTAACGCGGTCTATAGCGCTACTCAGTCGAACCTATACATAGTTTTTTAGATCACTTGGCATATGGAAAGTCCCACCAAAATGATCTGTCTTTGAGAATTTTTTAGTTATAAATAATACCTTATTAAAATTTTAAGTTGCCTCAAATACATTTTTATATTTTTTGCAAAAATTTTTGTACGCGCCTGCAATGTTAAAACCCCGACAAAATCGTCAGTCTTATTTTTTAAATTCTTTAAACATTTAACTACAACATAAAAATTGCATATTGCCTCAAATACATTTTAGAAAAAATATTTAAAAAATTTAGGTGATTAGCCCCTCCGAGTCTATTCGTGGTTTAATAGAAGATGTGGATCATTTTAAATGAAAATTATTCCCTTGAAAGAAAAAACATAAAAGTAGCAAAAGGTTTATTTTTATTGTGCTTTTAAAACATTATAAAAAGCAAAGGGCCGCTAGTTCAAATTAACCTATTCGCTACTTTTTATGTTTTTTTCCCTTTCAAAGAGACGAGTTTTCATATTTATATTGATCCAACTATATGACAAGTTTTCAGCTTGCCTCAAATACCTACCCAAAAATTGCTGCCAGCTCTCGGGCTAATACTTACGCTTATAGCGACGCAAATTAAAAGTATTGTAATAACACAAAAAAGTTGGAAATTTTTAGTTTGAATTGCAAAAGGCCAGCATCTAACCAATACACCAATACCAAATGGTCTTAGAGACCCAAAAAACTAAAATTAAGAGATTTAAAACAAAAAATAAAAATTAAAAAAGTTGCCGACGTTTCTGTAAGTTTTATCCTGCCTTTTTCAAGGGTTTTACATGAATTGGTATTTACTAAACGAAAAAAATATATAAGACAGCTCGTATACCTTTGAAGATTTGAACTTCTTCATGAAAAAATAGATACACAAGCACAACAGAACATTAAAGACATTAATTCAACACACCGTGTGTTCTTAGAAAATCTATCTAGGGAAAGATACATATAAAACATAAATATATTTAAAACATTACCCAGAAACTAAAATTAAAGAAGGCCCGATAATCTATTTTAAAAAATAAAATAAAAAAATATATATACAATATGGTATTAATGAATCTATTTTTGTTTAATTTCAAGGCTATAACAGTACAATCTTGCTTTAACAATTTTAATTATAATAACAATTCCGGCACATGTTAAGTTTAGTTAAGTAAATCTATACGATGTTCTACGTTCCATTCTATCTATTTAAAAATATTAAATCTAACTAAAGCATACATATTATAAAAACTTTAAAAAGTGTTTTCCGTAATAAAAAAATACATGGTTAGGTTCATATCTAACGACATACATTAACTGGGGATTCCGTCGTGGCAACAAATAGTTATTCAACGTTTACAGAGTCGGGATGAGATAGAATGTAAAAAAACTTGTATTTCACATTCAAACTGACATAAATTTTGAATTTATTTTTATTATGTATAAACAAAAGTCTGCTAAATATTTCTTTGACATATTTCTAAAAAAGGTACAAAAAGTCAGCATAAACTGACCAGATAAATGCTTCTAAGGGCCTAAAGTTTCCTAAAGGGAATCCTAAAGATGGTTTTTAGCCCGATATCTTAAAAACTATGTGTAAAAATAACTGATAATCGTGTTTTCGAGTTCACAGTACAAAAGCATTATTAAAATGGAATAATCTTTATACTGTATTACCATTAAAGGATCTTTTAAGAACTTTAGAAAACACCATGTTTTTTTCAATCTATCTTTTATAGTTTCGAAATCCAAATATAAAAATATTTTTTAAATTTCCATCTACCTACAACTGTGCTTATATGTTTTTATTTAAAAAAAAAAAACACTAAATAAACATGATTCAAATTAAACCAAATTGTGATAATTGATTGAGATAAGGTGTCAGTTCTGACAGATTAGTAATTCTAAAAATGTCATTCTTAACAGCTGTCATTTTAAAAGATTTCATTCTAAGAGATATATTGTCAACGGCGGTTATTTAACCCTTGTAACTTATTTGTTTAAAAAAAAACTTAACCGAAAAGTGTCATGTTGTTTAAAACACATTTTTCTCATTACAATACTGCTATTTTAATATTATTGTTATTTATATCTTTCTTTACTAAATGTTTCTAAAAATCCAAACACCTACAATTGCATCCAATTTTCCTTAATATAAATGGTGTGGTCTAAAAATAATTCAAAACAATGGAAGGTGAGCAAACAATATGCTATTTAAATATCTACTTCAATTTATTCAGTTTAATTGCGTGGAAAACTGTACTATCACCACACCCACAAAGTAAATCAATTCAGTAAGAATAGGAATGTCAACTTATGGCTACTGACAATGCATAATTCGAGATAAGGAAAAGCTCGAAGAAAAGCATAGAACTGAGTAGAAAAGTACAAATTTAAAATTATCCTGGTTACAATTTGTTTTTGTATTATAGTAATCTAATGCTGAGCCAATTATAACCAAAATCGGTTTTTACCCCTTTTGCTAATGTTCCCAAAATTAAAGAAGCCTGTTTTGTCAAAAAGTTCTAAATTCAAAAGATTTTCGAAATGACCTGTATATCATATATTTGTTTTGGATAAAATTCTGCGAGCAAATTTTGTAAATATTTAAAGTGACTGCATAAAGAGGCACACAAATCACTCTTTTAGAGGTTGAGTTTAAAAATAGAGTCCCGAAGGTAACTGAAAAAATTAGATATTGTATTTCACTGACAAAAAACAGAATAATACTTGAAGCAACAACTTTTAACTAAAATATACTTACTATCTGTTCCCTGACTTTATTATTAAATGCTGCAGATTAATATTCGGTTCTTCATCAAATTCATCATTATTTACATACATTTTCACCTATTTTGTATAACTATACTAGGACTACACCAACAAAATAAACACATTCAATAATGGACTATCGACTTATTGCTATAGATAATGTATAATACAAATATGGAAAAATCTAAGGAAAAGCACTGAAACACAACACTAAAATCTTTTTTTTTGTAAAAGAACACCTAACAATTTTCACTAGCAAAGTACTTAACCATAATTTCACAGGTCTTACTGACAAAGCTACTCAACCTAGGACATCGTCCAAAACTAAAATATCAGCAGCCTAAAGACTAAGCTGAAATAACCATATCTGCTAATGGCCCCTTGAACCCTTTGAGCCAGGATTTGCCGGTCGTGCTCTACCTGATGCATTAAAACTCATAAAATATTGTATACATTTTTAATAAATTCATTATCGTAAATGATCTTAAGTTTAAAATTATTATTTTACATTAATTTTCCTTACCCTTAAACGAAATAAATCTACAAAGTAATTAATTAGATACCATCTAATAGTTATCTAACTATCGCCGAATAGTGCAGTCAATCTTTGCCGAATTTTAAGTCAAAATAATCACTGTGGAGCGCTGTGTTCGTGGAAACACTGTGAACCACGGTTCCACGTGGGTTGTTCCATAAGCACACCATGTTTCCACAGTGGTTTCTTGCTGAACCTACGGCACCCTTACAGCAAATCGATGAATACACAGTAAGTATTCACCGTGATTACACAATGAATCCATGTTCTTAAACTGTTCACGATGGATACAAAAAAGAGGATAAATTAGAATTTTTAGATTATGGATATACAGTATGTATACCTGTCGAAAAGTGGAACATTTCCACAGTTTGTATACACTGTTTTCATTGTGTATACACGCGTTGCGCAGAAGAGGAATGAAAGGAAAGAATTTGATACGTAAGCGCTACTGTTGAACTCGCTGAATGGGCCTTTTAGAGGGAAAGCACAGCGCAAGCGCGTCCGTCGTGTTAAAAAGGCGACAATATGAAAATTTTGGGCCTTTTTATAAATATGGCTTATCACCTCTAATATCATGGAATTAAATGAAAAACTAATTATGGTTTTATTCGTGCATCCTATCGTAAAAACTCAAAAAGTGTTTCCCGTTACGACTGGTTAAAGTTCCCAGGTCTTCCTCGGAGGAAAAAAGTCGAACCAGTTGGAGGTTAGAGGTGTTTCTCAATTACGGCACAAAAAACGCATTATGCGGCACAATGCTCAGCATTGAGGGGTTTCCTTTTAACGCCTCGCATAATCAGTATCCGATAACTTTTTCTTTTGAGGGTCTCCGGCATTTTCCGTGTCGAAACACCGCCTTCCCGTGCCGTTGGCATGGAATAAGTAACATGCGGCATTTGTTTATTCAGGCTGCCGGTCTCTTTAAAAAATTAAGCGAGCCCAATTTCTTGCACAATACTGGTGGTATCGGGGTGCACTTTCACCATCCCCTTTTTCCCGGGAAAAAAAAAAATTCACAAGCAAACAATTAAAATCTCCAATTTATTGGCCTTTAAAGCTGTTGCACACATTCGCTTGGCAAATATGTGAGGAAAAATAAAGGATTGGGTGACAGAAAAATGGGAAATAACTATTTTTTCCTTTTTAATATAAATTTTAAACATTTTTTTTTAAATAGTTGTCCTTTTTTTCCACTTTTCAAAGATAAAAAAAACTTAAATTCATGTTTGTTAATTTCCTTCATACAAAATGGGGTAATGACTATGAAATATATACATTTTTTTAAATGGACTCCATTTGACTTAAATGTTATTTTAATTAAAGGTAAAAACTAAATCTCTTTTAATATTACCTGAGTTTAAAAGACATCCTCGTTTTACCCCTCTAAGAATGAAATATATGTTTTTTTTTTAATAAACTTTATTTGTTGAATACCGTTAAAAATAAGAGAAAAAATAATATATTCTTAACGAAGACTGAAGATTTAAATGGGACCACCTTAGTTCCTTCTAAATTGAACAAAAACAGAGTCAGAAAAACTGACATCTTAACTACATAGTAATCAAATATTGAATTGAGGTGTCCGTTACTTTGTGATAGTTCATTTTTAACTAGTAAATGAGAACACAGTTTTTACTTTGTTTACTATCACTATTTAAAATTAAAATTTATAAAACATGACGGTTTTTCGTTTCTACATTATAAACAAAGCAAACTACAATCTAAAAAACCCAACTTATATATCTTAAATTACTATAATAAAGCGGCATAGGTGGGAATTCCGAAGATCGGGTATGGTCATTTAATAAGTTTATTAAGGGTTTTTATGGTTAAATATTTCAATCGATTCTAAAATTTGAGATTTTTTTTTTTGGCGCGTAATGTAATATTTTTAATTTACTTTCATCTGGAAAAGTGTCCTGATTCTATAAAATGGTTTCAAAATTTGAATTATGCTTTTAAAAATGATGACCTTTTCCTTATATCTAGTTATAAAGTTTCTCCAGTTTGTCAATATATATAGGCTTTACATTCATCACAATTTAATCTATAAACTCCTGTTTTTTTAAGGGGGGGGTTTTTTCTTTTACATTAAAAATTTTATATACCGATCTTGGAATTCCCCCTCTATGCCGTTTTTTGAATTTAAGATATATAAGTTGGGTTTGTTTGTTGTTTTAAAAAAGCTTTCAGTTTGATAATGTAGTAGTACTACGAAACTGCAGTTTTTTATAAATTAATTAATATAGTGATAGTAAACAAAGAAAAACTTTTCCCTTTTTTTAAAATAATCTTAAACATACTAAAAAAACATACGAGCAAATTGAAAACCTTTTTTTTTTGAATAGAAAAAAATAGTTTTATTTCTGCTTATAAACAAATTACTTAGGTATCTCTTCCGAATGGCAATAATGGGTGTAACTTATTCATGTGGCCAGCCCTTTACATTCAAAAAAACGAATGGGCATCCCGAATGGCGCTGCCGCGTGTTCACCTACATGCGTGCCGTTGGGTGTGGTTCGGAACCTACCAAGCTGTAAGCCCCCTCTGGCTGACATTACCCAGACCTTAATGAGGATAGTTCAGAGCTTTAAGGGGGATTTTTGTATAAGTACGGTACTGCCATATCTGCATGTTTCGGTGCTTGGACACGTGACGGACCGGAAGGATAAAATGGGTTAAACATCTAAGAATCCGGCACCCACGGTACCTTTTGGGTTTTTATGGAAAAAAAAAAGATTTTTGCCATCGAAATTGGATTTTGGTTTATAAAAAAAAAGTCATATTTTAGTTAATATAAAAAAACAAAACCAAAAATAAATGAATAATTTTCAAAAAAATTGCATTAAATTTTGTAAATATTTTCCTAAAAGAACTTCAATCGGGTTTTTTATGTGAACCTTCTAACCTTAAGAGACGATTATTAACTTTATTTAGAATTGTGGAAAAGGTTTTTTGCCTTCACCTCTTACCTGTTTTAAAAAATATCTTTTTTAAAAATTTTAACAGGTTTTTTTTTCTTACCGGGGGTGCTCCCCCGGGGGAAAAAAATCCCATGTAAATTTTGGGGGGAATTATTGGCTTCCCTTCATTTACAGAAAAATTAAGAAATTTTTAAGAGACCAATCTGGAAACCCTTTCCAAGTTTAAAAAAAATTTTTTTTATGCAATCTTAATTATTCAATTAAATACAGGGGCGGCTCATAGATTTAAAATTTTAAACAAAAAATTAAAAAAAAAAGTGTGATGATATTACCTTATTTAAATGTAAAGTCCCCTTTTTCTGTCCTTTTTTGAAAACAAACAGTCATTTTTATCAAAGTCATATAGGTATAAATTTTTTTTAATTTTTAAAACAGCTAGGGCTTAAACTTCTTGCAGCATCGTATTTCTCAAAAAGTTTTTATGCGATTTAATGTTGAAAAACATCTTTGCATTCCTTGTTTTCATTGGGTTGTACAAATAATATCTGCGAGTTTGTAAGTTTCTGAAAACACAGTTTTAAGATTATTGTCGGATAAGAACATTAAAGGGCAAAACTCCTTAATCCTGCACATATCGTCCCTGTCTTTAAAAACTTTAGTTCAGTTTTTTTTAAATTCAAGTGGTAAATTTTCCCCTTTTAAACAAAAAATTTTTTGGGGAAGGCACCTCTGTAACTTTTTAAAATTTTTAGAAAAAAAAAATTTTTTGCCAAAAAAGGGCTTTAAATAAATCTGTCTCTAATTTGAGTTAAAATATTGTCAATATTCCTTCGAAATAACATGTGGATTAACAGACCCTGCTTCTGTCTTTTTTTGGGAGGTTCTTCTTCCTCTTCAGGTTCTAGGTGATCACTTTTGATCTAATGCGGATAATTTGTTTCCAAACTTTCAATTGCATTTAATTTTTTCGCTTAATACCTTTGGGGTTTTGTTCTTAAAAAAATTTCAACATGGGGATAATGAAATAAAGTTTTTCCAGTAAAGAAACTCTGCCTATTTAGATGATTTAAAATCCGTTTCTTCACCAAGTGTTGTGGTCCACTATCATTATCTAAAATTTTTAAAAAAACCCCCTTTTAAAAAATTTTTTTTTTTCAAATAAAGTATTAAAGTCCTACTTTTTTCAGCTTTGGGGCAGCATGAAAATTGTTTAACTACCTCATCAAGCACTGTTGTGCGTTTTGCTGATTTTAAAAGATTAAATTGGCAAAAAAAATTTTAACTTTTTATGACA
>JAHBCN010023954.1:0-12349 GCA_019359885.1 Listronotus oregonensis | reverse complement strand
ACGAGTGCTGGAGGTCTATGGATTTGCCACCGATATGAACTGATAGGAAAAACGTTAGAGTAAACTATTATACACAACGAATATACGTGAGAAAACCCGAACAATTTTATTATAACTCAAAGAAAAAAACGAGCCTACACTTTTTCATTAGTGAGTGTAAAGCTCGTTTTGTACTACAGCTCAGGGCGATGTACCAAGTCCCCATTCATTAGAAATTTTGCAATAAATGAGTGTCATTTAAAACGTTAGAAATATTTTCACCTTGTTTATAACTTTTTACTTTAGAAACTACTCGATAGATGGAGTGCTGTTTATTCACAACGATTTTGAAAGAAAATTTTTCATTTTTATTAAAAATATTTTTTTATTGCGGTTTATTTTAACTAACAATTTGCAGGATGCCCAAAAATAAGTTGGTAATCAGCAATTTTAAAATGATAAAACTACACTGCTCAAAAAAATTAATGGAACACCCCTTAGTCCATTTTTAACTTTTAAGACGATAATTACATTCAGATGGCTTACATATTTAAAAGACACACATTTTCCACAATAAACCAAGAATGTGTCATTTGACAATATTTATTCTAAGAAAAAACTAAAAAAAAAGATAAAAACAAAGTTCAAATATTATATATCTCCTTTATTAATAATCCTATCAAAAAATTTATATAATTTTTATATAGGATTTAGATTTTTTCATATTATAGTTTTTGAGAATAAACGATTATTTTTAAAATTTAAAACGTCAATATCTCAAAAACTATAAAACTACAAGAAATTTTATCTGACATGAATTATGTATTTTTACAAGACCTTAAATTTAAGCTTTATAAATTTTTGTCTAAAAACACCAAGCTAATATTTTACAAGTTTTTTGAAAAGCGTTCCGTTAATTTTTTTGAGCAGTGTACAAGGCATAAGAATTATTACAGTACTCGAAAATAACAACATGTTTTCTATGTGTTTTAAGTATTATGACCAACACTAATAGTTTAATGTAACTATTAAACGAGAATAAGTATTGTTCTCTCTAACGTTTTAAAAGATACTCATTTTGCCAGAAAAAAAAAATATTGACGTATGATTGTTTCATGTTGTAGCTTAGTTTTTCTAATGCTTAACGTAAAAAGTTTAAAATCAAATATGTTAAAAAGCTACGCCTAGCTTTTTATTAAGATATTGAAAAAAATACCGAATAAATCGTAAAATCGTGTCCAAAAATACAAGACAGAATTCAATAAATTATTTTGTTTGTTGGAAGAGCAGTGCTTCCCTTTTGCCAATTTAATTTTTGGCAAATGTCGAAAGCAAGGATTTTAAAGAATTGATTACAAAATTCTTGCCAAAATAAATAACCAAATTTATTCATGTGTAGTTTGTTAAAATTTCCATAAGTAACGCAGGTCTTTTAGAAATAATAACATTTTGGTTTAAGTATCTAGGATCACAAGAATAAAACCTTACTATGATATCTCAAATGGCACACGTATATAGAACTATATTATTTTCCAAAAAAAAAAAAATTGACGTATGATTGTTTCATGTTGTAGCTTAGTTTTTCTAATGCTTAAGCTGTAAAAAGTGTTAAATGTGATCAAAAATATGTTAAAATAGCTACGTTACCTAGCTGTTTTATTAAGATAAGTTAGAAAAAAAAAAGATAACGAATAAATCGTAGAAATCTGTGAGACTCCAAAAAAATCATCAATGAGACCAGTGAATTCAATAAATTATTAAAATTAAGGGTTTGTTAGGAAGTATGCCCAGTGCATTCCTTTTGCCAATATTCAAAAGGTTTTTGGCAAAATGCTTGAAAGCAAGGATTTAAAAAGAATGTGCATGTAGCAAAAATTTCTTGGCAAAATAAGATAACTCGAAATTTTCTGTGAAAGTTTGTGAAAAACCTAATAAGCCAGGCTTTTAGAAATAAAAGAAATTTTTTTGGTTTAAGTATCTAGGATCACAAGAATAAAACCTTTACCCTACATATTTCAAATGGCACTACGTAAATAGAACTACATTATTTTCTACTGTCATTTAGAAAAACAAAACATAGCAAAAAGCTTTTAGAACAGTATTATTTTGGGTTTGAAATCCACCTATGTAAATATATTTATTTTGTTGTTCGTAGAGGTTATTTTGATTTTAAGTTGAGCGTTTTGATATGTTTATTGGTGTTTCCTTGTTATTGTATTTCGTCAGTTGTATAGATATTTTCAAAGATGAAAAAAATAAATATTGTCATAGCGATTTTAGCAAAGTGTTTTTAAATTTTAAGCTAAAGCAAAATTAAAAAACGGTCATAAATGTTTTTTAAAAAGCATATTTTTTGCCTCAAGAAGGAAATTTGCTACATGCTCACATGAAATTAGTGTTTTAGTGTAATTTTCCAATATATTTAAACATTTTTAAAATGTTGTCTAAGTGTCAATGTGATTTTTATTACCTACAATAAAAAGTGTTTATACATTAATATTTAAGTGACTATCTACCTATTTGCCTTTACTTTTATTGATAACAAAATAAGTAGCATTTGATTTAGCTGATGATTTAAATTTTAAAGGTCCCAAAAAGCAAGTGTTTTTATTGTCCTTAAATAATATTAAAGAATATACATTTGGGCTTTTTATGAGATGGGACCGCTTTAATCATGGTCTCAGTGTATCTACCAGTGCATGGACAGTCAATTGATCCTTATGCACTCGCAGAACTACTTGAAAAATGCTTTTAAAACTTACAGAACTTTAAAAATATTTACAAATATTGCTTTTGATTCACAAATCATTCTAAGTTAAATTAACAGTTAACCTAACCTAACTTCTTAGCAGCAGACATAACATCCACCAAGTTTCGTAACTGTCAAATAGGTAGATATTTTTGTTCTAAGATTTCCAACTGACAAGTACTAGAATCTAGTCGTATTAGCTTTGTATTTAAGTTGTTTAGTTTTAATTTGTTTATATACAGGGTGTCGTATGATGACTCCTAATAATATATTTGGAAAGAGAGCGATTAAAATTGATACAATGGAGACCACATTGAACCACTGAAATTATTCATTTTTTTAAAAGCATATCTTCAAAACATAATTTTGAAGTAACTACATTAAAAGCTGATGTCAAATTGAAAATTTTGACACTTGACAACTGTAGGTGCTCATAATTGTGTGACGTCTAAAGGATATCACAAAAGTACAAACGTCATTATTAAAACAAATTTAAAGAGAACATAACCTAAATTTTACCATCTTTTAAAATCGCTATAATTTCTAAACTATATTATTGGTAAGGCATCATGAGACACCTTGTATACAGTTAAAAATTATGTACATTTCGAAGTGTAGTCTGTGTAAATATTAGTCCCATGTTACGTTTAAGGTGCAAGCAGTAACAATTATTGCTTTTCATGTTTATTTGTCTATAAGTGAAAAATATTTGAGTGCCAAACAAAAGAAGGCTGCTCGCGCCTTCTCTGTTATCGGCATTTTGTATTCGTTTGGACGAATCTTTGTACAGGGTGAGTAAAAATATAGATTTTGTTATAATTGCGTCAAAATTTTTGCATTCGTTGGGAAACTTAAAACTGTTTTAAAATCAAAAAAAAAACTGAAAATTATTTTTTAAAGTTTGTGCATTCTTGAATATGAAGAAATGTCGCCATGTCAAATAAAAAATTGGTTTTCCAACAAGTACTCCAACTTATTTGTGGTATTTTTGTCCTCATATTTATAAAAAAAAGTCTGAAATAGCTATCTCGTCTTTTTTTCCGGTTAATTTTTAAAAGTAAGTAGTTAGTAAATGATTTGAAAAGAGATGCGTCATAAAACTAACATTATTTACCACTTTATTTATTAGTTTGTTTTTGAAAGAATCATATGTTTTTCGATGCGTTTCATTAAAATAAATTTTTTATCCATTTTTAGTAACAAAGAATACCTTATTAAATTCATATGGAAAAATTTGAAATGAAAAATACTTGCACTGCTAAAACCAACTAGTATATTCCTTTTAACTCGTAGAACCGTTCTGAACTGCTCTTAAACTGTCAAGAACGGCCCTACAGAATAACTGCACTATAAAAGGAACATCGTTCCGGGCTGTTCTAGAGCATAAAAGGAATCTACTAAATATGTATTGCAAGTAGTAATAAATACATGCTAGATTTTGACAAAATATTGACTTGTAGTGATTTGTTTCGAATTTAAATTGCAAATTTATCATTAAAATTCAATTAATTCTGTTGTTACTAAAAATAAATACAAAATTCTTTTTATTGAAATGTATCGAAAAAATAGGACGCTTTTAAAAACTAACCAATAATTAAGGTGTTTCTTTATGAAAATGTTCATTTTATGTCTTATTTTCTTAAGAGTTTTTCAGAATTCTACACAAGATGGCTATTTCACACAGAAAAGCCACAAATATGGTTCCAGTCCTAATATTTAATAGAATTAATAAAAAAAAAATTATACATTTTTTATGCATTATTGTTCCTTAGCAGCAAAAATTTTTGAAAAATCAAAACTAAAAAATATAATATATATATTTTGACAATCTGTATATTGTTATAAAAAAAACTAGTAACCATACAACGATATTTTTTTAGGGTGTCGATTATTTTATCGCTTTTTAAAAATATTTTAACTCACTCTGTATGAACAGTTTTTTTAAAAAATAAAATCACTAAACTAGGCAATATAAATAATAATCTTTCTTAAAATTTATTTGGTAAGTATCATTTGCTCCCCTATAAGTGTATATGGAGTGTAGACCATATTATATTTGCGAGATTCATTTTTGACAGAATGGAAACTGCTATGTTTACAAAAAAGGTTCATTTTAATTAAAAATCATCTGCCGTGTTTTAAAGGTAAAATTATTTAGGGTCTTGTATATTTCCGATTTTGCATGCTTTTTGACATTTTTTTGAGGAGTTAGAACCTGTTAGATAGAATGAATTACAAACATAAAATCGTTGGATCGCGCAGTAAAACTCACAAAAATTATTTATTTCTAAATACCTTTTCCCCAATAAGGGGTTTATCTACACAATCAAACGACAATTTAATAAGGACAAAAATTCAACAAATGTATTTAAAAATTTTTGAATGAAAAGTAGAGAGAAATACATTTTTCGAGAAAATAGGTTGTGGAAGGCAAAGAAGGAGAAATTTACCAATTCACTGTTCTATATTTTGCACTTAAGTTCTCAGAGAAGATTTTAAAAGAAAATGAAGAAAATGCGGCATAAGTGACGTGTTGTAGCCTAACATCTTGTTAGGTGGTAAACTAGATGTGTGTTCCATTTCTTGTTACCTAGGAAGTTGCGACATATACTTTTGAAGGTAGTCCATGCCCTATTTTCTTTTGCCAAATGTTTAGTTTAAAAATTTTCGTCTTTAGAAAGTTTTTTTGCGCCTTACTTCTTTTCTGCTTCTCTACTAAAAGTTTCTTAAATGACAAAATGTTGGTTTCTGCCTCTTCTGTTCATTCGCATAAAAAATAACATTATTTGGTGTAGCCACTATGCAGTCCTGTAAGCAGTCCATCACCTTTGGATCGACTTGGATACTCTATTTATGATCTTCGTATTGTATGCTTTTATGTAATATACGTCTGTTTATTCAATATTCACTGCATGACCCACGGAAACAGATAGTTGTTGGTTTTCATTAATCAGTAAAACTGCTTTTATACTTGTCTTCGAAGAGTCAGTAAGCAGTCACAACTCGTTAGTTTTAGAGGAAAAATGTTGATTTTCTCTCAATTTTGTGCAATTTACAGGTCAATGTAAGGGTTACATAGGTGAAACATGTCGAGACAACACCTTTCTAAGTGTTATTTTAAAACTACACGATCCAACATTCGTTTTATTTTAATGAGTTCAGTTGATTTGCAACAGACTTTTGAGCCACTGTAAAATCGGATACACTCCTTTTTACCATTAATTTAATTATTTATATTGCTCGAGTTACAATTTTAGCTAATAATCTATAAATATATAAAGTATTTATTTGCACTGTTTTTAATCATCTCTGTGTTAATGTGTATAAACTAGCTTATAGGTTATGTTAAATATATGTTATGAGTAATATAACCGATAATAATCGCATCGAAAACTGTTCAATTTTAGCCTCACTTTTATTCCAAAGTATATGTGTAGTAGCTTTTCGCCTGTCTCCGGTGAAACTGTAGGCTAGAATTAGCATCCACTTTTAAAAATACATTTGTTCTACTGTCAAATGAATTAATGTTATTTTTGATAAAATTATGTTATTGAGAACCTTTCGATATTTTCATAGACTTTGGTAAATTCTCTTAGAAGACCTTAGATTTTATACCCTTCCCTTTGACTGAACAAAATCTAAATTACCAAAAAAAAAATCTTATGGCGACAAGTGTTCTTACTTAGATCAAAGATTTAGAACAAAATTAAGGTAAGGAATATCATCCCCCGAAACAATCAAAATAGTTTATTAGGTTGCTTGTTTTATTTGGGACTTTTTTTAGTGGTAAAAATTGTTAAAATATTAGACTTTGACCTTTTTTTCAATTTTCTTGATGTGGCTCAGGACGAGGCCTAGTTGTACCTGATAAAACTATTCAGCTAGACATTGACCGTAATTCACTTTAAATAGAAAAGTTTTTTTACGGCAATGTTCAGTTGAACTGGGTTTGTATGACTAGACCTAAGCCGCAGTTATCATTGGTAGTTTAAACTTGGTTTAACTAAAGTTGTGGTGGTACTGGTGGAACTTTGTCGTGTGTCCACGGATTTTGGCATTATGAAATATTGCGTTTTAGTGTTTTTAAAATGGGGAATGGAAGCTAGGGCGAAGGATTCGCGGTTTTATTTCTGTGTCTTGTTTCGTTTTGTTATTAATTGTGGAAAGTGTGGTTTTTCTAGAGTTTTTTTGGTATGCATTTTGGTTTTAGGCAACCAACTTGAAAAATATTTTAATGGTTCTTATTCGAATGACAGATTATTATGGAGGGAAGAGAGATAAGGAGCACCATCTCTTATGCCTGTTTGGCTCAAAAAGTGGCCCGGAATAGCATTAAATAAAGAGGCGCTGGTGAAGCGGGGGGTATGGTGTGAACAAATGACCTTGACCGCAATATATAAAGTGAAGTTTAAAAACGGTCCCCTGGAATATCAGCGCCATCTTTATTTACTGCAATTTGAGGGCCATTTTGTAACAGAGATGGTGATCCTGGTCTTCAGGATCCATGCAAATTATAAAGAACTTGATTTGTTTCGTGTATTTTTAGTTTCCTATACTATAATCGTTTATTATTAGAAAATCATGCATTAATGAGGGCTATTAATAAATGATTTTGTATACGTTAATAATACTCATAAATAAATGATCACCGAAAATAGCTATTTTTGATACAAGTTTAGGCACGTGATGTGCCTGCAGCTTCGTTTGAGACGTCAAATGCTTAAAACAGTAATTTCCCAACTTTTATAGAACAAGATGTTTCAAAAACGTTATATAAACAATTTTATAAAAAAAAATGTATATGTATAATGGTCATAATTTATTTAAATTATCATACACAAGGTAGCCATTTATTGCTAGGCATGGGTTGTTATGTTGTTATTTATAAAAAATAAACTTTGTCGAATGTCTCGATTTGTCAGTTGAACTGCTTAAAATATTTTCATTTTAAACCTAAAAATGTGTGATTACAAGAATAATTTTAATGAGTCTGAGAACTCTGATATAAAAAATTAAATAAAAGCTGCTTTACGGAAGCTAAATCAAAAAACTTAACACTACTTTTATATAAATACTTATGTCTAATCTTTAAAATATTTTCCACTCTTGAAAATATATATATATATATATATATATATATATATATATATATATATATATATATATATATATATATATATATATATATATATATATATATATATATATATATATATATATATATATATATTATTATATATATATATATATATATATATATATATATATATATATATATATATATAATATAAAAAGCTATGAAATAAAATAAAATCATTTTCTCAGGGTTTTCAATACATTTCAATTAAAAGGATTTTATATTTCTTTTCACTAAAAACAGAATTGATTTAATTCATATGACAATCTTGCGAAAAGTCAAGTAAGGTTTTTATTGTTACCTTTTTTTGTAATTAAATTAATTCTGTTGTTAATTAAACAAATATAAAGTCCTTATTATTGGAACATATTGAAAAAATAAGTTTCTTTCGAAAACGAAGCAATAAAGGCACATATATTTTCTTTTAGTTTAAATTATTTTTTAAAATGTTCTCCAAGATTCTAAAAAAACAAATACCTTTAACGTTTAGCCAGTTTCCATTTTACTGACATAAAGATACTACTATGCAAAATTTAATTCCAAAACCATGTTTTCTGAATTCATTTCCCTACCACCTCTTGGGCAGTTAAACCAATTTTAAGCTAGAATGATTAAACTGGGTGGTGCATGAATTTTAAACAGAGAACTTTAACAGATTTCTTATAAGAACAATTTCTTAAAGAATTAATCTCTGCAAATACTCATGTGAGATTAAATCCAAAAAAAACACATTTTTAGTATCAAAAAAGGTCCATTTTTTAATGCATATCATCTCTGCATAATTTCCTGTCAGAAGTATTCTTTATACTGTTAAGTTTTAAAAATTTTATTATTGTATTATTTTAATTTATAAGTGAATGTGGTTGTGGATGAACTTTTAAAAATTTTAAGTAAATGTTGGAATAATCGAAGTTACGAGTTTAGTACAAAATAGACCAGGAGCAAATAAAAAGTTTACGTGGTTTTAGTATAAGCAATGTTACGAAAAAACAACATATTTATGGATAATAATCTGACTCTAGCGTTTGCTCGTGGTCTAAAATTGGAAAATTTCATAAAATTTTCATATGTTACGACATCACCTTAGTAAAAAGGAAAAATATACATAAAGTAGACTGTTATAGTATTTTTGTTTATAAGTGTATCAAAGGCTTTTAGTTGTAGTATTTTATTGTTTTTGTTGTTGTATGTAGAATAAAAAGTATTATAATTAATTTATTTGTTTTATTTTCTATAATTCATAAGATCCCTAAAAGCAAGCTCTATGTGTGATAATGTATAACGTCACGAAATTTAACACTTGCCTTTATTTATTGAGCAGATATAGACTTGACAATTGCGACAAGAGTTATCGAATAGGCGAAGTTCTCTTACTATATAGGGTGATTCCTAAGTTGACGCTTTTTTTAACTGTATATAGAACTCATTAAATTAAACAACTTTTTTAAATAACTTTTTTCAAAAGACTAAAAGTAACTTACATTAATTTATTGTGGCGAATACGGTCCTGTCTTAAGTAACTTGTCACCTCGCAAGAAGTCTTTCGGCTGTGATGCTTGGACACATTGAACGTGATTTTCCCGCAATGTTTTTCACACTTTTTTTTTACTTAAACCGACCTGACTTGCAATTACCCGAGTACTTGGGACCAGACTAAGCCCGCAAGAAAACCGTCGCGCGTACTATCTCGAAGCAACGTTTGCAGATTAAGGACACTTTCCATAAATTAATAAGGAACAAATCCACGTATTTATTGTTTTTAGATTGTGCCATTTTCGCGATTTAACAAGATTTAAATTTAAAATTTATTTTCACCTTGTTCGGGTCAGGCAGTACGACTGACTCACGGCGTGATAAACGACACAAAAAACAAGCGTAAATAAGAAATAAACTATATATTTAGGCTCAGACCCGCACAAGCCACGCTTTCAAAAAAATTTATGTAGCTTTGTTATTTTTAGGTTTTTGAAAAAATGTTATTTAAAAAAGTTGCTTATTTTAACGAGTTTTATACATAGTTAAAAAAAATCGTCAACTTAGGAATCACCCTGTATTTATAAATTTTAACACATAATGGATAAGACTATGCTCCCAGTGCCAATAACTGCAAAGCGTTAAAGAAGGCTCGTTTAAGCCTACCCAAACGAGCCGAATACACATTTTTTTCATTATTTTGTATTAAAAAATGGGTTGAGTATTTTTTGGTTATTAGAAAAAAGCTGTATCTCGCCCAGGACCAGCCCAGGGCCGGCCCAGAGGAAAGGCGACATGGGCGTTCTAACTGGCAAATTTCGATTTGCCTGCCAAAACGTTGAATTTTGACGATGCACTTGCTGTAGGTTAATGACGGTTAACCGGCACTAATAGTAAAGCTATACAAGATTGGCAAGGTAAGGGCTTGAGAACCAATTTTAATGTAATAGAGTAGAATACAATACATATGGTATGACCCCAGATTAAAAAGAGAACGACAACAATTTTCCCTATCCCACTTCCAATACAACGACAGTCGACGGCGCCTTCGAATCGTTAGGACAGCGTTTCTTAAACTCTTTTACATATGGAACCCTTTTTAACAGGAAAAATCAACACGGAACCCTCTTAATGCTGCACAAATAAATATTTTTGCATTTTAAATTATCGGAATCGATAGACTCGTAATATTGTTATAATTTATTTTTTACAAAATATATTAGTAATACACTTAAACATATTTTATTAAAGAACCTAAAATGAATTTGAACATAAAATAAAAAGGATACTTTTATACATAGATAAGGCTATCAATGCAAGAAATGCAATTATTTTTATTCTTTACACGATTTTTTTTAATTTTGGGACAGTCCACGAAGGCTGTAGCCGTACTGTACCGTGGCTGTCTGAAGTGTGGTAAGAGAGAGTTTACTCGCACGAGACTTAAATATTTGGAAATCTGAAAAAAAGGGAAAATTTCTAAATGTAGCAGGTTTCATAATCTGGACAGGGATAAAGGAACAAAGTTGGAAGTCGGGGGCCTCTCAAGTTGGACTGTAAAAGGATGTATAAAAGTGGCACTACTTGTTGCTCTGCTGGGAGCTACCAGAGGAGGAATTATACTCGCCAACTCTTCGGAGCCATGAAAATACCTATAAAAGAGCGACAGATACCTCACAGCCCGTCGGTAGGCAACGGAAGGAAGTTTTTCTGTAAGTGTGGGATCATTAATAAGACGAACAGCTCTTCTTTAAATGGAGTCAAGAATGCCAAGTGTTGTAGAACGCCACTTCCCAGGCATGAGAAAAACATAGATAATTTAGAGAAATATGAGTTTTGACGATAACATTTGATCAAATTTACGAAAAAAATACAAATAGAAGATTTACTTCTGATAGTCCGATTATTTACTAGCAAATTTCATTTTTTTTAACCAGTGTTCTCCTTAAGGCCAATAGCATCTGGTAAATTTAGTGTGTATCTCATGTTTCACTTTTTAGATAAAAAATTTTGAAAATCCAAGAGCTGCCACTGGGTCTTATTAATGAAAGTTGCAGTCTCATATCGGGCTCCGCGTCCAGCTTATTGCATGCGATACTTATTTTTCGGCAGTACGTAAGTCGAAAATCCAGTCAGGATTCTAGACTTAGAGAATCTTTTTTTTTTCGCGGAACCCTTGCCGACATTTTAAGAAACGCTGCGTTAGGATATTGTCGACAGTGTTGTCTTTCGTAAAATATTTATTAGCAATTTTAGAAATGTTTTAAAAAATCATACATTTTATAAAACTTTTTATCAAAAAAAAGGATGGTTGCCCGGGTTCGCAAAAAAAAGATATTTGTAAAAAATATAGTATTTTAGAGTGGTTAAAGATACTTTATTATTTTAATAATAGGTATTTAACATTTTATCGAGCAAGACAACATAAATAATTTTATTTTTACTGATTGTGTGCTGTCGCCTACGGCCAAGGTATTCCCCCTTTTTGGGTCGGTGAAGAATCGCCCTGCACGTTTTCGTCTTTATTGCTCGCTTGCCTTTAAGCATTTTTTATAGCATGAAAATTCGCCCCAAGAAATTGGTTTGCCAACGTATATAGCTTTACTATTAGTACAGTTAAATTTCCAAGATTTTTTTTTCCATGTACTTTCTAGCCCTGTTAAAATGTCCTACTTGGATTTATCCGCAAGTAAGAACGCATATCCGTCTTCAAAATTCGTAGCCCTTGGGCAGCACACGCAGCTTTACCTCGATGTTCATACAATAAGGTTCTAGGGTCAATCGATGCAGTGCTGTGTCGACCGTCATTAACTGCAAATGCCTCGTTAAAATTAAACATCTTCGCAAAGAAATCGAAATTGGCGAGTTCGGACCCCCGGCTTTACCTCAATGTTCACGCAAAGTTCGGTAGGGCTGGAGAAGTAAAAAAATCACCCTCTTGTTTTCCCGAGGGGGGGGAAAACTGACCCCGATTTTCAGGGGGCCAAATACTAGAAATAAATCGAACGCTG
>JAHBCN010023953.1:0-12244 GCA_019359885.1 Listronotus oregonensis | reverse complement strand
CGTATTGTTTCTACACTGCTAATCATCTCTAAAGTCGGTGTATGTGTTGGGGCTATGGAAAATTTTAGCCCTCCCCCCCCTAAGAGATATTCTTCTGTTTCCAAAAGAGTTCGGGAGGACATGCTAATTATAGTCTTTTTGTTGACATTCGGGAGTGGTTGGTTGTTTACTGTACAGTCTGTTTAGTTTGTTCTGGTGTTTTCTCCGTAAATCGTCTTTGGCCTTCTGCATGTTCTTTGTATCTTCTGGAAAATAGGGTTATAGTCGTCTTCTTGTACATGTTCCTTGATTTCTTCATATCTTTGGGTAACCTCTTGGGGCAGCTGTGATTTTTTCCATCGGTGGTATTTTTATCTGTGATCGGAGCAGAGATTTGCTATTCTTCGAGAATACGCTTAGCTCGTTCCCCTGGTATTGGCGACTTTAGGCGAAATCCAACTGGTATGATGTTTTATCTCTGGCTTCTCGTAGGAATTCAATGTGAGCATCTTCTTTAGTGTTTAATCCAGGTCTTCTCGTAGCCTCTGAATAGCTCGTTGATACCGGGTCCGTACCGGGCTTGCAACGTTTCCTTGAAGGTGTTAAAATGTAATGGTTTCAATAACATAGAATCTTGGACTTCCATTGTTTTTTATTTGTTAATTGTTACACAACGTTTCGGTTAGTGATGTATCTCCAACCGTTTTCAAGTGATAACTAAAAACTATTCCTAAAAGCTACGACTTTATACTATCCCTTGTTCACCGAAGCTTGACCGACTTTTCACGGTTCAGCAACGGCTGCCAGATGTTCGAAATATCGATGCTAGGCTTGCTAAATACATTTTTGTTGTTTAATGTTGTTGTAAAATGAAATGTATCACAAAATTAGAGTTTAAACATACCTGATTAGCGAATTTCGATCTAAAGATCCATGATACTAACAATGGATGGTTGTAGTATGGCAGACAAACTTAAAAACAGGAAAAAAAACACAGATGTTTATACGTGATTCGCCAAGCAGCCATTAAAGCCGGGGCAAGTTAGCGAGAGCCTGTTCTCTACCCCGTACGAAGTCTGCTGAAAGGAAACGAGCAACCTCCACAACAAAACATTCGCGCAAACATATCAACCGAAAATCCAAGAAAAATTCCTTAAAACGGGGCAACACAGCGGCGACGGTTGATGCAAAATCGCGTTAAGAAATTATCGATAAAGCCACTGAGACGGTATTGATTGAGAGAGCTTGTGACACTTTAAAAAAATTACTTTAAGAAAATTGACGTTAAATTGTGTAAAATAATTAATAAGTGGAGAAAACTAATATGAAAAAGAAACTTGTAGCATTACACGCTACAAGCTGAAGCGCTTAGGGGGATGGTGGTCCAGTACAGTTGCTAAAAGTTATGTGGATGCATCTATAGCTAACCAAACTGCAACTGCAACTATGATATCTTCAACAACTTTGGCATCGTCCTCCAGTAGCAATTCAAGCTTTCTACCTTCTGTTAACATAACGGAAACTGAGAGTGAACAAGAAATAACATTCTCTAGAAGTGAAATTTCAAATCATCAGGGCGGCTACTCAAATATTTCGATTATAGCCTATACACACACAGTCAAATTTTACCAATAATCTTAACAAATAATATGTAATAAATGGTGTAATTTTTATTGGTAATTGTCTTGATTCTATATAAGAATTGTTCAATAAAGGTATTACATAAATAGTTTACTTTATTAAATGAGTAAGAAAAATGAGAGAAAAACAGGACTGGAGGAAATAAGTGGGGAAAATGGGTAAGAAAAATGATTAAGGGAAATGGGTAGGGAAAATGTAAGAGGGAAGTAGACGTAAGTAAGGTTACACTTTAAAACCCTCATTAGAGTTAGTAATGTCAATACTACATATATGGTTGTAAATAAAAAGTATTGGCATGTTAAAATTAATAAACATAATTCCAAGCTTATTAAAATTTCTCTTTGCTGTTCAATAATTTGTCATCATTAGTTCTGACCGCTGCTGCACCCGTCTATATTAATTTCGATTAGGTACATCGATCATACATTGTTTATTACCAATATACACCCCATGCTTGTTTAAAATTTACGTTGGTTTATATTAAACTGATTTATGGCCAACGTATTGTGACGCAATAATAAATTTGGCAAACGTTTTGCTTGCTAAAGGTTTAGTTGATAAAATGGTAAATTTGGTTTTTATGTTAAAAATTTAATAAATTTACAAATTCTATTTTATATTTTTTTATTGCAGAGACTAATGTACCGTGAGTGCCCTAAGTAAAGTAAGAGATAGCTTAATCATTGGGGACATAAGGGTTTTAAAGTTTGGGAGGAAGAGGCAGCAAAAAAGACCTCTGCAGGCAGTAGGTTTTACAGTATAGATACTTTACAAAAAAAGAAGCAGAGAAAGAGACAAGTTTGCGGCTTCCTCGGAAAGAAGGAGACAAGTTTGAGGTTTCTCCGGATAGACTCTATAGGAGTATAACTTGATTTATTAAAAGCTTCCAGGAAAGAAATTATATTAACTACTTCTTCAGAAACCGAAAAATACGTCTATACGTATTTTCTCGGTTATATTATATAAGTCCTTTACAGCTGCAGTCGGTGAGCAAGTTGTGGTAAAGTCCATACTTTAGACATGGAAACATTATTCAAAACAGGAAAATAAAATACTTAAAGAGAATACAGACTAGGAAAAAATTTTTTAGCTTAAAAGGGGAATGCTGGAAATGCAATAAGGGTCATTCTGAGAAGTAAAGCTCATAAGGATAAATTGCTGATTGTTGTACAGAACTATTTATCATTTGTTTTACGCCAACAAACCCAATTAGGTTCTTAGGAATTAAACTAAATACAATTCTTGGCATTATAATTTAATTTAAATATTTTTTAAAAGAGGTATTGTATATTTGTTTTCCAAAAACGCTTCTTACGCCAATACAAAAGCACTAAATAAAATTTTAATAAAAGCATAAATGAACAAAAGGGTTAACTTTGTGCTTTTTTAAATTAATTTTTCTACAAAAATTATAAATATGTAAGACAAAAACAAGATCTATGTTTATTCAAAAGATTTAACGAAAAAAAACCACTACTCCAATAGTAAATAGACTATACTAAACCTTTCTCAGGTTTAAATTAAACTAAATATATTTAAAAAAGTATTAACAATACATTTGATTTTTTTTTCTTAAATCCCAATTCCCCTATTTTTAAGACTAATTGATCGTCTTTCCGAAAGAAAATTGACATAGGATAAAAAATATATATTTTTTTGATGTATGCAAAAAAAAACAAATAAAATATAACAGAGAATACTCCGGGAAAATTACATAACTTAAATATCTTATTCACCACTAATGGGCTAATATACCTTTTTATTCTCACTGCGATTCTATTCATGCCCCTACATGAAAACCCTCAAATTTTTACTTAAGACAAAATTTGACTACTCAGAATAAAATTTATGGCATTCCTATGAGATTTTTTTTTACGGAAAGTAATTGTTTTGTTTTTATAAATTGTTTTATGTAAGTTTTAATAATTACCCCACCCATTAACGTGTTTAAAAGAAAACGACATTACTCTTAAAGTTATCCTCCTCGTGTTAATTTACTTTTAGGAAAATGGACATAACTTGTCTGTGATCAAAATAATTTTTTAATTTTAATATGCTTTCAATAGGGTTAACCATTCCTTAGATAGTGCAAAAAAAATGGCAAATATTTAATTACTGCTTATGTTTAAAAACCTCCCATTATTTTGTTGACCGTTTTCTTAAATCTAAGTTCTTTGAGTTGCGTCATCTTTCTACCGGGGTGACAATATGTTTAGACTTTAATCTATTAGATCGCCTACTTTTCTTGGTTATTACACATATACAAAGTTAAAAATTATTACCATATTTCTTTTGGAAGTTATATCGCCAACATAATGACAAACCCACAGACAGACAGAATAAATAGATCTGCTAAAACATTGAGGTGCGATGGTTTCCCAATTATCAGACTTCCCTCATAGCCTGGGATGTAAAAAGGGTAATTCAATCCTGTTATGAAAAACTAAAATATGTATTTAGGGACTCGAGAGCAATGTGTCAAATATTTCACGGTTAACGAGTATAATCTGATCCTCTGCCTTTAAATTGATAAGATCGATTTGCTTTACTGCTTTAAATATTTGATATGAGCAATATATAATTTTTAATTAGCTCACTTTGGACTGTTTTTCGTAAATAACTTTATAAATAATAGGACTGAAATTATTTTTGTAATTGGAGGAATTGATATTAATTGTACACCATTTTGTGGCTTGTTATTTGGTTTCATTTAAAAAAGAATACGTATTAATTATAAAATCATTTAGATGGCAATGTTATTTAATTGGTATCCCATTTGCATTTTCACCTGAAATATTAAAAATGTTATAAAACCATAGATTACGAGTGCATTTGGACCTCCAAAGGGTTTGCCAAGTTTTTGGGAGTTTAGGTTAATAGTGGTTAAAAAAATCTTTTAAACATCTCAAGTCATTTTACACCAATTAACATATGTTAATAATGCAACTTAAAGTTGTTTTGTCAGGTTCTTGGTTTAAGCCATTTTAATTATTTGTTCTAAGCCTCTGCCATAAAGTTTTTGGAAAAAGGAAGATTAGGAGATTCCACTTTTGCTGCAGATTCGTCTGTTTCCTTAAGAAAACTCCTCTGTTTTTTTGCAGTATTCTACGAAGTATGAAGTGCTGCTAGGCCCTTAATATTATTTTAGCAGCCATTTGTTTAATAGGTTTTTTTCATGATTTTTTTTTATTAGCTTATTGCAAAGCCACATGAAAATAAAGGCCAAAAATATTTTTTCCCGATTTTTTTGGCCCCCGGAAACGCTTTAAAAAACAATTTTAAGTTTGAATTTTGTAGCCGTGACGTCACGGCCCTAAATTTTCTATTGGTGGAATTTCTGCTTTGTTGTCAGCTTTTGTTATTCGATACGCCTGTCATCAAATATCGATATGCGCAACATCTACAAAGTTTGCGTTTCCTGTCAATTGTCATATTGTCAATGTCAACCTGTATAACCTGTAACCTCTAATATTTATTAATAATTTCTAATTTGTAAATAGTGTGTTCTTTCCAAATATTCCAATTTATTACTATATTATTATTATCGCCAAACTTTCCTTGATATGAACCCTTTTACGAGTAAATTTCGTTATTTTATTCAAAATGAAAAAGGTTGTTATTATTTGCAAACCAAACGGCCGAGTTTAGGATCTTCAAAATATTCTTTTTCTTCCAAAACAAGAGATAGGAGAAAAGCTTGGTGTGCTGCTGTAGGTATTAAAAAAGCCCAAAGGACATGCCTATTATTGTTGTAAAACCATTTTGATGTAAGTTTTTATGTTTTATTCCAATTGAAACTATTTAGGTAGTCTGGCTGTGTTTTAGTGTAAAGTCTAAAAAAACATTTCCATTTTAGCCTTAAAATCGATACGATTGTCGATATCGATAGTTCCTAAACAGACTTGGCATCCATGTTGAATTTGATTGGTTAGGGGAGTGGCGGGCTATTTAAATTACAATGATAATTAAACCTTAAATAAAAAAAATAAGGGGTTTGTTTTTTTCGTGTTATTTAGCAGGTTTTGTTAATTGTGTTTCTACTTTTAATTTTTACACACATCATTATCAATATCAATTGAGTAAAAATACCCTATTTGGTTTAGTAAAAAATTAACCTCTTTTGCTAATGAAAAAAAAAATAAATTTCTCCTTTTTATAACAAGAAATATTCCAAATATTATATTATACTATACAGGGTATTCGAAGAATGCGTTAGAAAATTTTAAGGGGTGATTCTACATAGGAAAATAATGTTAGTAAGTCATTTGACAAAATTTCGGCCCCATGGTTACCAAGATAATAAGTTCAATTTTTAGTTTTATTTTTCTGCCATATTACATTTATTCTTTCATCAATTTAGTTGATGTTCGGCATACGAACCGAGCTTTTTAGGTTCTAATATTGTACGTTAAAAGTACTTCTTTTGAACACCGCTAGAGGGCACTTTACCTGAAACAAAAAAATTATTTACTCCCTATATTTTTTATTTGGACAGATATTGCAAATTTGAATATACCAGCTTAAAGACAATTAAAAACTCAAAAAAGAATGTACTCTTCATCAATGTCGATAAACCCAACCATTTAGCCACCAATCGGCATCAAAGTTTTCATTAGTTTTATCCAAATTAACCATGTATTTAATGGAATCAACAAATCAAGTCGCCTTGTGTAAAATTTTGCAAGATTTGACAAATATTGGTTGCATTACTGTTGAGTTTGAAATAATTTTCCGTGTTAAAACATACAATGCTATAAAGTTAAACGAGAATATTTAAATATTAAGTCCGTGATATGCATTTTTGTTACGGGCAAGCACATGGGAATGCAGAAGAGGCCCGGTGGATTTATATTGCAACTTATTCAGATAGGAATGCACCATGTGCACGAACTTTCACCAACATTCACAGATGACTTGATGAAATAAGTTCTTTCAAAATTGGTTTTTCCGATAAAGGCAGACGAAGGCATGTCAGAACTGTTAAATGAGAACAAAGAGTTATCAAAAGATTAGAAGAAAATCCAGGTATTAGCACAAATAATCTTGTGTTACAAGAGAAAATTGCTAATTCTACAGCTTGGCAAATTCTTTATAAAGAACTTCTATACCCATTTCATGTACAGAAGGTTTAAGCACTTTATGAGGGTAACTCACAACTATGACTAGACATGTGCAATAGTCTTTTGAAAAAATGTAAAGAAAATAACCAGTTCATCGACTTAATTTTGTTTACTGACGAAGCAGCATTCACGCGAGATGGGATTACAAATTTTCGTACTACGCACGAATGGGCTTATGAAAACCCTCACGCCATTGTAGAAAAACAGCATCAGCGAAGGTTTTCGTTGAATGTATGGGCCGGAATCGTAGGTGATCATCTAATAGGACCTCATTTTTTTGACGGACCGTTGAATGGACAGGTTTATTTAAATTTTCTTCGAAACGATCTTCCTAACATACTTGAAAACGTTCCCCTACGAACCAGATTAGACATGTGGCTACTTTAGGATGGCACTCCACCCCATTTTAATATGGCTGTACAGAGGTTCTTAAATAAATCATTTTCTAATAGGTTGATTGGACGAAACGGTCCATTATCTTGGGCACCTTGTTCTCCAGATATTAATCCAATGGATTTTTTTTTTGGGCCATTTAAAAGCTTTAGTCTATAAGAAGCCGGTAAACGATGTAAATGATTTTCAACGGATAATAAATGGTGGTGATATTATTAGAAATACAGTTGGTATATTTTTTCGCATAAGAAGACATTTTTCAAAGAGAATTAGAAAATGTATATAATATGCTATAATTTTTTCGTTTTTAAAAAATCAATTTTGTAAGTAACCATTGGGATTAGTTAGATAATAAATTAGTGTTAAGTTTTTTTATTGACAAATTTGATAATAATTATACTTACAAAATCATTAGCTGTCAAATATATTTGAAACAAGGTGACTTGATTTGTTGATTCCATTTAAATACATGGTTAATTTGGATGAAACTGATGAAAACTTTGATGTCGATTAGTGGCTAATTGGATAGGTTTATCGACATTGATGAGGAGTACATTCTTTTTTGAATTTTTAATTGTCTTTAGGCTGGTATATTTAAATTTGCAATATTTGTCTAAATAAAAAAGATAGGGAGTAAATAATTTTTTTGTTTCAGGTAAAGTGCCCTCTAACGGTGTATAAAAAAACTTCTTTTAACGTACAATATTAGAACCTAAAGAGCTCGGTTTGAATGACGAACATCAACTAAATTAATTAAAAAATAAACGTAATATGGCGGAAAAGCAAAACTAAAAATTGAACTTTGCACCCCTGTATCTTGGTAACCATGGAGATCTCGACATTTTGACAAATGACTTACTAACACTATTTTCCTATGTAGAATCTCCCCTTAAAATTTCCCAACCCATTTTCCGAACACCCTGTATAAATATATATTCATATTTATGTTAAACGAACTTAAAGATAAAACAAAATATTTTGTTATTATTTCTACAACCTTCCCATACAGGTATACATATTCATTACCGTCATTTTACGGCAAAAGTTTTACTGAAATTATTAATTATATTATTTTCAAACGTGAAATTTAACGTCAAGTTTTACGTAAAACGTGTTTTACAGGTACAAAAGTGACGCTTGGTATTTTCCAGCTCTTGTGTTAATTAGGTCCTTTTGCTTAATTTCTTTGAATATTTTGACACGGGCTGTAACTTTTAAATTAATTTTAACTTTATTTAGGTATTTTTTGTGCGAATATAATAAAAGGGTTGTGTATATCATAAAATTTATTATAACAGAATTTTTATAAATAGAATTTATATATTAAATTTTATTATCAGTAATATTATTGATTTCCAAGGATTCCAAAAGGGACAGTTTTTGCCTTTTTTTTCTTTATGTATGATTTAATATTTAGCACGCGTTTGTACCAGTAAACGACAGCTTCTCGTAAAAAAAACTCTTATTTAAGAAATTACAAGGTTTTTTAAAATATGGTCACCACAAATTTTTAAACTCCTTTATATTTACTACCAGTTTTTTTCTCTGGATAGCTACTTTAATTTAGAAACTATTTGCTTTTTCTACAAAATTTCAGTTGGGCAAACGGTTTTGTCACATTTTTTTTTAAATTTCCTACGAGCCTGAGTTAGTAAATGTAACATAACACTAATAAAGTTTTTATTAAAAGTTGCCATGATCTAGACACCTAATGATAAACAACAATTAACAACAAAAACAAAACTACTTACTGTTATAACAAACGTTTTAAATGGCCACCGTTTTCTTGTACACACGCGTTAATTTTACCTTGAAAATTAAATTGTACTCTTCTAAGTGTAGTGGGATTCCGGAAGGTGTTAGCAGTATTTAAAATTTTAACATTTAAATCTTCTTTGTTTTCAATAGAAAAGGAGTACATTTTTGTTTTCATGGTACCCCTTAAAAATAATCACAGGATGTAAGGTCCGGTTATCTTGCTGGCCATTTTACAGGAGCATCATTCTCTTTTCCTATCCAACGATTTGTATAAATCGTATTTAAGTACTGATGCACTTCTAACGAAAAATGTGGTGGAGGACCATGGTGCATAAACCACATATTATGTAATAAGGGCAAATCCTTTAGTTAAGTAGGTAAGGTTTATTGCAAAAAAAAAATTAAATTATTATTTCTACTTAGTTTATTTAATATCATAACTGGATGTATTAAAAAATTGTCAATAATTCCTACCCACATATTAATTTTAAATTCCTGTTGGTAATAAGCAACTTTCATGGCATGAGGATTTTTATTAGAATAAACGTGTTCCTATTGTAAGTAAGTTTCACCAGATTTTTTAAACGAAGCTTAAAAAAATTCTTTTATGGAAATTGGGCGTTTCGGCTAGTTGATTTTTATTAAAATTTTAAAATGTTAGGCAGGATTCGGGATCAATAGGTATTAAGTCCTGAATTTTTTTTGGAACATGTTACGGATGTAGAAGTTGTTTTCTTAAAACCTCATTAACTACTGTGGGAACCGCTATTTGCAGCCCCTGGTGTCTAACACTTACTTTTGGGTTTTCCTCAACTCTATTTATTTGTTTCTCCGTGTTTACTGTTCTCGTAGTACGCTAACGTTTACAATCAAAACTTCGTGGCTTAAAACTACCACTCCCACGAAGAGGTCTAACAATGTTTGCAAAGGTTTGGTGATTTGGCACTATGCGGGCAGGAAACCTTTCCCTGTAGATACTTACAATGTCGCGACCATTGTTTTCTCAAAATCAATAAAGTAACATTATATCTACTTGTTTGGCATACGAAGTAACAAAATTCGTGATAACTCAGAGATAAACCATAAAAACAAAAATACGAAATTGTAAATGCAATTAAAGTTATAACTTCTTTTTATTTGTCAAATAAAGCATAGCATACTTTTAATAAATTCTTTATTAGTATCATGTTACATTTACTTTACTACTTTTCATGGCGCGCTCGTGTTTAACAGCCGAACGGAGTGAGGTTGGTAATAAAAAGCAATTCATGAAAAGTAACTTTTCCTCCAAATAAAAAAATAATAAAAATATACCTTTTTAATAGCAATAATTATTAGAAAAAGTGTTGGTGAATAGTTACTAAAGTAATGTAACATAAAGCTGTTAGTGGTAATTATTTTTTTTAATTTGCGTCTTCGATTGCGTCTTAATTCCCTATTGTTTAGTGGTTATTGAGTAAGTTTATTTAATATTTAATTAAGTAATAAATACAAATTTTAGTTTTGTTTTTGGTTTAATAAGTATTGAGTTGTTGACACTTGTTTTGTTGTTTGCTGTTTGTATCTATGTTGCTGTGATAACATTTTTTTCTCCGCGGCGGAAAATTGAAACCTAAGCTCCGGCGAAGAAAAAATTCAATTTCGTTGTCGCCTACATAGTCGAGTTATGACGGATTTACTGATGTTTAAAGAAAAAATTTTCTTTATCACTATTTCTTCATATACTATAAATATTATATTATTTTTGTGACTAAACCATTTGCCCAACTAAAATTTTGTAGAAGAACAAATAGTTTCCTAATTAAAGTAGCTTTCCAAAAAAATTGGTACTAATTATACAGGGTGTTAAAGAAATATGGAATAATAACACAGGTTTACCAAAAAATGTTCCAACTATTTGGCCGGACCATGGTATTCCTAGGTATTTCTGCATCCTGAATCCGGATCTGAGGTCAGTTTTTCACGCCAGGAAAACGAGATTTCAACGTCATTTAGAGGTCACAGCCCTACAAAAAATGGTCGAGATCCGTGGGTCAAACCATCATATTCCCATGAATTTTTCGACGCTGAATCCAAATCCGACCTTAGAAAAGGCCCTACACGTCTAGGATAGCTCCAGAGGCCGAAAACTATATCTAAAAGGGGTAAAAGATGTATTTCTGGATGCCAGATGATCAACCATGATATTCCTATGTAATTTTTAACGCTAGATTCAAATTTGTTGCCAAAAGTTTTTTCCCCTCTAAGACCAAAATACCTAGGGAGAGGTAAAAAATCGAGTTTTGCATGCTGGAATTGCAACGGTGGTATTCTCATGTACCTGTCAACGCTGGACCTAAATTTGTAATCTATGAGTTCTAAATTAAAATTTTCCGGTTTAACAAACCCCTTGTTAAAATTTAATGTTTCAGCAAAAAAATCAAAATCTCGCAACCTTCGGGCTGGCCCCAAGGAAGTTTAAAGGTGTATGGAAGCCCAATACTGTAGGCAAAATTGTCCAGCCGGCAGGGCAGCGGGAATCGGGGGCGGAATGCGGGTTTGCGCAATGAGTAGTGGGTCAGGGCCAGACTTCCATAATTCTTTGTTCCTATCTATAAAGTTAACATCACCATATGTCAAATTTAAACATTCACTGTTTTTTTTTTTTTTTCACAAAATTGTTTTGGGGTTTTTCAACGATATCACTGTAGAATATTTAAAATTATTGTGTAATATTGGATTTTATATCATCTGATATAATATGGAAAGAAAGTTTTACAGCCCTCATTTAAATGGTTGATATTTTCGGGAGTTTTTTATTTTTACCAAAATCTTTGTAAATAAATAAAAACGATTTTTAAAAAAAAATTTTAAACCAAATTGTTAAATGAAATAAAAGTACCTAAATGTAAACCTTATTTCTTTTTTATAATCCACAGAAAACAACAAACATTGTGGTAATCATCTAAAAGATAGTTAAGATTGCCTTACTTTCCCACTGCTATTTCCTATGAATATTTTATTTTCTATTATTCATAATTGATATAGGTATTATTATTTATTCGGTTACCTAACGTTACGTCCATAAGAAACACCTAATTTAAATATAAAAATATTCCTAAAGTAAAAAATGCCGGGTATGTTACCCTTGGATTTGCAAGAAAAACCATACAACCTCCAGTCATTTTTTACGATATTAAGTAACAAACAATAAAAAACAAAATTATAGTCACAATTAAATAAATACTAATCACTAAAATAAAAAAAGTTTTTATCAATCCAAAAAACTCCTGCAACCACAAAATATAATCACACAAGGCAAAAAAAACCGAAACTAATACGGCGCAAAGGGCACAAACCACAACGTAAACGGC
>JAHBCN010023952.1:0-12254 GCA_019359885.1 Listronotus oregonensis | reverse complement strand
GGCTATTTGGAGCTGGTCGCCGACCTTCGGCAGATGTATATCGCACCGGGGTTTAACGGAGGCCTTCTTGGGGAGAAGAGGTTCGCCTGCGCGGATGCGGAGGTTAACAAAAGCGGGGCAAAATTTTTGAAGTAAAAAAATAAAATTTTTTGTTTATTAAGTCAAAAATATTTATTTCAAATGGGTACATAACATACTACATGTACAAGATACGCTTTCATAAATAAACTAGTAATAAAATTGAGAAAGGTAGCCGAGCGGCCGCGTCCTCCTTGCGCATTGTATGTTATCGTAAATAAACCCCCGTTAAAACTCCCATAAATTCTGCGCAGGCGGATGCGGAGGTCGGTTTTTTCGGAAGTTCCCAGTAACAGGCGGAGTTCCGTTAAATTAATCGCGAGGCGAAAAAGAAAATATATACAAATTTTCCCTATCATGTTTACTCTACAGTGTATTTATAAAGTAGGGCATTTTATTAAAAATTATGTTGGAAAAAACCTTCTACCCGTTGGTTTTAGTTTTTGGCGGGTTTTTTGTTCTTTATGTACTTTGTTGTTTTTTAAGCTTTAAAATAAAATACAATTTATTTGGTTTTTATGCCGTTTATTAAACCTCCAATAAATAAGTAACGTGAGAGATTTATGATCCCATCTACGTGGCAACACTGCTTTACCCTGCCCCTAGCCCCGTTCCCGTAAGTGGGCCCATCACTTTGAGCCTAAACCGCTGTTGCAAAATCATCAATATTAGTGACACCCCCCTGCTTAAAACTCTAGTGGGACTGTACACGGTCCACTGCAGATTGAAATACCAGATGCCCAATATCGGCCTAGCGGAAGACGCCGAGTGCCCATTGATGGAGAGGATGAATCGGCAAAACACATACTGTGTTCGTGCCCAGCAATGACACGACTAAGATTCGCAATCCTCGGCAATGACACCTTGTTGCCGGGGGAGGTGAAAGATCTCTCTCCCAACAGAATTATCAGATTTATTAGAAGTCTGGACCTGGTGGGAGAAATATAAAAGGGTTTGAGCCACAATAGACCGACTGGTCGCGGTGGAGGGTTGTTATACCCACTCACTTTAAACCTACTTACGCTCGTTTATACTCTATATTTAAATTGCCCTTTTATAGATAAGTGTTTTTAATATAATTAAATATTCATTAATATTATTTAAATTTTAAAAAAATTGTAGTTCTAAGAACTTTTTAAATTTACATGTCATACATTAAAAAAATACGAAATTTTTCAGATTTTTTTTGAAGCAAAATTAAGAAATTTTAATTTACTTTTTAAGTTTTTTTTATATCTCAATCTTCTTACCGAAGGTTTAAGTTTTCTTTTAAGGTGACGTGCAAGTTTGTATGGATCAGTCAATCTTATACGTTTTTAACGGTCGATAAAAAAATAATTTTGGTTATATATTTTTATCATTCGTTTATTTATATCCTAGGAAATCAAAAAAAAACATATTTTACAAAGTTACATGCTATTGAAGTAGGAGAAAAAACAACGTGTCCATCTGTCACGTTTCCCCTTTCTTTGGTCATCAAAAAATAAAAATATGGTAGAATGGGGACCAGGAATAACGAAAAAAAATTTCGCAAAATGGCGGTTTAAAAAAAAGGGTTGGTTTTTTTTAGTAATTTCTTACCCTTTCCGAATTTTTTGTTGGTTCCTGCCATAGAGGGATAGATAAAGAAAATTCATGCTAACTTTTAAGAAAATCGGTCAATTAAAACTTGAGATTTTGTGATAAACTTTTCATAAAAAGTAGTTTTGAGAAAAACGCATTTAAGTTTCAAGTAGTCTCACAGATAAAACAGTACATATAACTGACATTTCTGCGATTCTAGCTGCACACGTCGGGCCTTCTTTTCCCTTAAATTGAATATTTAACAAATTTCTCTTTGAAAGACGAGCATTTTTCCTTTTTTAATAGTTGGAGCTCGAAACTCAGAACTTTTGACTCTCTAGCTTTATTACGCCGAACAACAGCTTTAGCTATAACTTTTAAAATATTTCGAATTTTAAAAAACCTTTTTAAAGAGATATTCTTAAATATCTAACTATTTAAATATAAACAAAAATCGATAATTTTTTAACTTTTTTTGGCTATAATACCCCTTAAATAAAACGATATTTTTTCAAAAAAGATTCATACAGAAATTTAAAATTAAAATTTGAAGTAGTAAAAACGGAATTTTATTAGGAAAAACCGCGACGAATAACGTGATTTAACGATTTATTAAGTCAGAGATCTATAGCTGGCAATTTGATTTTGTCCGTCTGTGGATGAGAATCGGATTTACGATGTGACATCTGCGAAGGAGATAAAATGCAAGCCGTATAAATTTAAGGGTGACTATAAATACGGAATTACTTTCTAGGCGACGACTTGTCGTTTATTGATTTCAAGCTGTAAAATATTGAGGCTAATATGTGTTGATTTGGTTCAAGACTGTATTGGCATACGGACTATTTTGTTCGCGCAGATATTTTGTTTGACATGACTTAAGAACATGCACTTGGTAGCGTAGCTACGTAATCAATTTTTTTCCTATGTATATTGTAAGTTCATTGTAAGCTTATTATCGCTAGCTATAGTGCAGAATGCAGTAGATAATATATTAATTGGAATAACAATTTTTTTAGCTAAAAAAACCTTTTTTAACAGGTATACCGTAAATATCTACATTATAAAATACTAAAAGTAGGTAAGCGCTAACTTAATCTGGACATATTATTTGCACAAAGTTTGCGCAAATAAATGAAAGAAACAAATTAATTCCAGTATTTTGCATGCAGATATTTTCAGTCCGATAAAAGGAGATGTCAATTAAATAGGCAAAGTCTTGAGCGAAATACAGACAGAGGGAAGACATGCAGTGGTGGAATCCCCTTCTACCTACCCAAGAAAAAGAGGGGAATACCGCGGCCGCACATTCTTAACAATTAATGAAATTAATAGTAATCCTAATAATAAAAAAATAACTCTAAAAAATAAACTTAAAAGCATTCCCATTTTAACAAAGGTCGAAGACATTGCCCTGCTGAGCTTCGCAATAACCGAGCCGATTATAAAACTCCGTCCTTACATTCGACAATACCTCCGGTGTAATGGAGTTAGTAATGTCGAATATTTTAGCCCTTCACTCAACTAAATTTGCAGGCCTCTCCTGTGCATAGTGGTAGTTCTTAACACGGTGATCAAAAGTCTTTTAGGGCACAAAACCCGAAAACGCCTCCAACCCCCCCAAAATCACCCTCAAAAGTCACTGGGGAATTGGGGACCTTTGAGGTGATTTTAGGGGTTGGAGGCGTTTTCGCTTTTTTTGCCCTGAAAGATCTTTGATCATCGTGTTAAGATTATCCTATGCAAAGTTTAAACAATTGGCAAATTAGTTTCCATAAAAAATTGTGGGATCCTTTAAAGTGTGTTTATCTCGAGAACCGCTGCTCCTAGAGACTTAAATAAAGTATACTTTTTTGATGCAGATGGATTTATAGTAACTTATTCTTTAATAAACAGGTCAATATTCTAAGTTTAAAAAAGTTACGACATCTAAAACAAGTGAGGTAGGCCGTAGCTGGCGCCCTCTACTAGCAACATCAAAAGCGTGGACGAATTTAAATTTCTCGCCTCAGAAAACCCCCAGATCCCAAATTTTGTACCGCTAGGTCATTTGGTTAAAGAATAATTAAGAAAAAACGAAGCAAAATTAAAACTTTAACACCCTGTATCTTAAAAACTAAGCATTTTAGGGCCCACGTTTATATGAACTTTTCGACTTAAAATCGATCCAGGAATGCCTCCTTCAAATTATGACATACCATTAAGTAACACCCTGTATATTATCTTAGGAATAAGTAGATAATTTTTTGCCTAATTTCTTATATTTTATGTAATTTTTTTGTGTACCTAATTATAATAAAAATATCCCGGGTTTTTGTCTTTTTTTAATAATTTGTGGCCCACATTATTCTGAATTTATAGAAGAAAATTAATTTTGTGTAAGTAACCAATGTATCAAAAATATTTTATGTTTTTTTAGAATAAAATTTTTCACAACTATTTATGTTACTAATCAATATTTTTTAAAAAACTATAATTAAAAGATCACCATAATTAAAACGATTAAAAAATTAATATTTTTAATAAATTTATATCTAATTGAAACTTCTAACATAAACCATACGCCACAGGTCGAAACTGCAAGGCTTTGTACAATGTTGCCTTGATGTTTACTAATTTATCTTCTATTCTTTTTTTCCCTTATATGATTTTATTGATAATGTGTGGGACAAAACAAAGTGTCATTTATGAATGAAATGTTAAGTCTTTTCTTTCTTTCGTCTGATTCCCCCCTTCTACACCCCTCCCACTTATAATTTTCCTCCCTGGATCATCCCCTTACCCAAAACATACCTTAATCTTTGTTCCTATAATAAACACAAAACAAACCCATCTGTTCTGTCAAAAAGCTTTCTTGACTTTACTCAAACACATCTCGGTGACTATAACATTGTCTACACCGATGGATCTAAAACAACCTCTTCAACTGGATCAGCCTACTTTTCAAATTTCTTTTCTAATAGTTATAAACTAAATCCTCAGTGTAGCATATTTACGGCCGAATTATCAGCCATTAAAGAATCCCTTCTAGAAATTCTTAAAAATCCATTACCAAAATGGCTCATAGCCTCCGATTCTAAAAGCTCTTTAGAAGCCATTTCCAACTTTTATCCCAATCACCATAAGAAATCCACAACATACTCGTTCGATGCCATAGAAAAGGAAAAAATATAGCCTTTATATGGTGCCCTAGCCACGTTGGAATCCATGGCAATGAAACAGCTGATCACTTAGCAAAATCAGCCAATGTCCCTCACCAATTATATGGCTCCACTCTCTATTCAAGGGACCTCCTTCCACTTAAAACCTCCACAACTAAAAACATTAAACAACAAGAATGGGATCTACTTGAAAATAACAACAAGCTTTACGAAACAATAACTACTTTACCCACTAAACCTATATTTACTGAACTAAGAAGAAAAGAACAAACAATAATTCATCGACTAATGATTGGGCACTCTTGGCTAACACATTCCTATCTACTGCGAGCAGAAGATCCTCCAACATGTAATCAATGTAATCAAACACTCACCATCAAACACATCTTTACATCTTGTGCCAATTTAGCACCATTACGAGCGAAACACAATATAAAAGATTCTAACCTAAAGTCTGCCTTCACTCCCACAACCCAAAACATTCGAAACATAATAAACTATCTTAAAGAAATCCAATTGAGGCGTGTTTAGCAAAACCAGCATAAGTCCAAATTTACCGAAAATGAGTTTATGGCGCCAACAGGAGCACGACAATGATTGCCATCGATACATATAATAAAATTCGTACAAAAACAACATAGCTGCCAAAATATAGCCGTTTAAAATATCGTTGATTCTGGCAAAAACCACATAAGTCCGTCAGTGCCACGCAAAAACCGCATATGTCCTTGGACTTACGCGCTTTTTGCTGGAAATTGAAGGAGATCCGTCCGTCGTGTTTATGTTTTAAAGTTTGGTTAGGTTAGTCTGATTAGCATACCATTGTGTTTTGTCGTGCAATTGGAAATTAGTGGAAATAATGGCAAATAATGACGAAGTGCAGACTGAGTGGCCAAAGAAAAAAACAAACAAAATCAGGAAACAATCTTTAATTAAACAGTTAAAAGTTCAGGGTAAAGAACATGTAAATCACAAAGGAAGGCTGATTGTAGCTCGTGAAACTGGAGAAACATGCAGGTAACGCATTTTTAATATTCGGTTTAACTATTAACTGATATTTACACTATTTTTCTTAATTTTTAGCTGTAAAAATGCATGTTTTTATAAAATTTGTGAAAGGATAGGCAGGCCATTTTGGTACACTTTAACGAAATGGGCGATAAAAATATCCAAGATTCACACTTAGCTGGACTGATTTCAATGAATCAAATCCAAAGAAGGCGTTCTAGAAGTAATGTAGTTAATAAAGCACACGGGGCTCATTTTACCTATAAAGTGCGTACCAGAAAAAGGAATGAAGGTATGTAAAAGGCTCTTCTTAGTTTGAATGGAATAAAAGATCCCATCAGGCGCATTAGGGATTCCTTAATGATGATAGGGGCATCACCGATGGACAAAAGAGGCTCTCATACAAACAGGCTTAATAAATATCCAGAATATATAACTGAAACTATTAAAGCTCATATTCAATCATTTCCTGCTAGGCAATCTCATTATTCGAGACGTAAAAACCCAAATTGCCGCTACTTGCCAGAAACTCTTACCCTTAAAACTATGCACACTATGTTTTTGGAAAATTTTCGTATAAATATACCCTACAAAATGTACTGGAAGATCTTTAAACAACATTTCAATATAAAATTTGGTTTTCCAAGATCGGACACTTGTGCAGATTGTGATAAATTTGCACAAAGTATCAATCGTTTGGATCTAGAGCCAGAAGAAAAAGCGAGCATCGAGAGGAAAGAGAGCTACATCTTCGAAGGCAGATGCATTTTTTGATTTAAAACGCAAATATAAACAAAAGCTAAAGCGGGTGAAATAATGTGCATAAGCTTTGACTTCATGCAAAATCTCCCTCTCCCCCATATACCTTCAAACCCGGTATTTTACTGTCGCCAACTGTGGTATTATGTGTTCGGCATTCACGATCTAGGCACTGATGAGGCCACAATGTATACCTACCTAGAAGGTGAAGGTAAAAAGGATCAAATGACGTAACATCTATGATTTTGCATTATTTAAAAAACAACATTCATAATCGAAATATAGTAATCTTTAGTGATGGTTGCCCAGGCCAAAACAAGAACTACGTTATGGTTCATTTTTGTATACATTGGTTCATGTATTAAAAATAGCGGATTCTGTGGAGTATGTATTTCCCATGCGAGGTCATTCATATTTGCCTAACGATTCTGACTTTGCCTTCATTGAGAAAAAAAAGAGACGTCTCGAAAGAGTAGAAATACCAGCCGAATGGGATAAAATAATATTAGAAGCTAGGCAGAAACCAAATCCATTTCATCTGATAAAAATGAGTCAAGATTTCTTTTTTGATATGAAAACTGTAACATTGGAATTTTTTTTTAAAACTCCTAAACCTGCCATTAATATTAAGAACATCAGAATAATGAAAATTAGTAGTACGGCTCCTGGTATTCTTTATTTAAGAGACAGTTATACTGGACCTTTCCGTGTCAGCAAAGTGGCAAAAGTAAATCTCCCTTCTACACTGACTCTTACTCCTCTATATAATGGTCCACTGCACATTGCATCTAATAAAGTTGAAAACTTGAAATCTTTGCTACCTTTACTTCGATTGCATAAAAACAAAATATATTACGAACGTATTCTTGATGGGCTCCCCTCCAATATCCTGGAAGAAGCAGCGGATATTGAAGAAGACGACAACAGCAGTGGTTGCGAAGATTAAAGTGTATGTTTAAATTGACGTATTACACTTTGTTGTTAACAAATAAAAATTTAAAAAAATAACTTATTTTTTTTTCCCCCAAAAACCGCATATGTCCATTGATTTTTATTAATTTTTTTTTAAACTGACAAAAATTTTGAGCTCATATAACAAAAAATATGTGTGTCTGTATAAATTACACCAACTCGTAAAGCTAGCTTTTTAAAAAATCCGCTGTATAATCACCAAGGGTGTTTTTTGAGTCTCCTGATTTTTTTTATTTTTGGACATATGCTGTTTTTGCTAAACACGCCTCAATTGTTTAATAAGATTTAAAGATCCCCTAAAATTCTAAATTAAGCTCATCTGAAGGCGCCAAATGGTCTTTGATACCGACGCGCCTCATATAATTCTTAAATTCTCTCTCTCTCTCTCTCTCTCTCTCTCTCTCTCTCTTTCTTTCGTCTGAGTGTTAAACTTAAATTTAAATAATAAGAAAGGATTACCTACTGTATATGCACGGTTGATATAACATTTACGAAATTCCCTATTTTTCCATTGAATCTTACACCTCTCTTGTGGAAAATTACCTTTTTATATTTTTATCGGCCTGTTGTTGTCAAGTGACTGCTCGTTTTATCTTTTAACAGGATCAGCAGCGCCGTAAAATGATTAATGTCCGCAAAATGTCGATATCGGAAGTTATTATTGTTATTTATTACCCGATTTGAATTCTAATGTTAAATAGTGGGTATATCTAAGTTTCCACTAGTTTTATCGTAGGTATAAAGCGTTTTCTTTTTTACAAATTGATTAAAATATGTATATTACAATCTTACTCTTTTAAAATGTACATTTTTACAAGTTTTTTTATTGATTTAAAACAAAAATCAAAAAACAAAGCCTTATTTCTTTTAGTGGGATGTACAGGGTGTCCTATTTTCAAATTTTTAAATATCAAAATATGGTCAATTACAAAATGATCCTTTATTTTCTTAGTTAGGAGAGATACCAAAAAACTATTTTATACATAAGCTCCTTTATAATAATGTTTACGTAATCTGAAGTTTTAAGAATAGGTATACGGATCAGGTTAAAAACCTAAACTTATTTTTTAAAATTAAACATGTTGTTTTATTTTATCTAAAATGACAGCATATTAAATTCTGATTTAAAAAATATAACACACCATAGATAATATTTGTTTAAGGTGATTTATTTAAAATTTAGCTTATATTTTAGAAACAAAATTATGTTGACATTGTAGCTAGAAATTCATTACACAATATATTTTAAGATACAAATAGAGAAAAAAAATGCACCGAAAAAAGAAATTAAAAAAACTATAAAAACTCTGAAATAAGTTGAAAGATTTAGAATAATGGAAAAAATAACGAAAATCGTTGCAAATGTTCGAAACCCCCTTCGTTGTTTTTAATGAACTCTTGTCATCTTTTTTAAACGGAATTAAAGGCATTTATGATGTGTAATGGTTTAATTTTTGCAAAGGCCCAATAAATACTTTGATTAAGTTGTTGTCGTATTTTTTAACACTCCCAAAAAAAATCTGGAAGTGTTAGATCCGGAGATCGTGGTGGCCACGTTATACGTTCATGTGTTTATATCCAACATTTTCTAAAGCAAGTATTTAAATACCCTCTGATTCAAAGTGCGTTATTTGTGGGGGCGCCATTTTATTGAAAGTTTTTTTTTTGTTTTGTTTTGTATTTATTAAATATACTTTTTTATAATTAAAAATAACTTATAACAAGGTAAAAGACAAAGATAAACATTAAAGAGACAAGGACACTAGTTTCACCCCACTGGGGTCTGTTAGGGCGACTTATCATTGACGACACAGTAAAGACCACAGAAGGGATTAAATATGTATGCAAGGGAGTTTGGCTTAAATCTAAATTTTTGTCTTAGTACGTTTAGGAAAATTTAGAAATAGTGCTTCAATGCCATAATAGAAACAGTTGACCTACCATCTACAAAACCATGTTGTTCTAAAGCAATATATGCGCGAACTGACAGGCTGATTCGCCCATAAAGAATGGACTCAAGGACCTTTGCAAAATTGCTAAGTATAGAAACAGATCGATAAGTATTAATTTGATTGCGTTCAACATTTTTAAAAATGGGACATACTTTTGCTTGCTTCCATAACTTAAGGACCCCACAGACTACGGTTATTTTCATCCATTCGTATCGCCGCGATTCAGATCGGCGTGTAAAATATGCCAAAAACCGATGTCTGTGGGGCAAAACCATCTTGCCGCATCATCGGTAAAAGTTTCTGCTGGCGCTTGGTTTTTGGAACGACGCCGACGGTTCGACTCGTGGCGTTTCTACTGATAGTTTTGGGGATTTTATTCAAAATTGACGGTTTTTTTTGCATGAGAGGAGCCAAGGAAACAGAGGCACAAGCCCATACTTGTTATTTTTATTTAAATGCTTTCTCTTTATAACGTTACCGTGGGACGCACAAAGAAACGGTCCAAATTATCTGTAATGTTTGGGCAAAACAGTTCGGCGATTCAACACGCCGTTCCGAATCGCCGCGATACGAATGGATAAAAATAACCGTAGTCTGTGGGGGCTTTTTAGGCATCGTGGATGGTTTAATGCACAGATTGTATAATATTATTAAGGATTTTATAAAAGCACCTATACAATCCTTAACAATAAATGAAGGAACCCGATCTGGACCTGACGTCATCTTATCTTTATGTTTTTTTGCGCACCTAATAATATCCGCTTTAGTTATTGGCTGTAGAATTGGAATATGTTCATTAATAACATTTCCCATATTCTGAGAGACACCGCCAGGTCCATCTCGGGTATACACACTACTAAAAAAATCCCCAAAACCATCAACTATATCCTGGGGTTCACCGAGCCGCCTATCCCCGAGATACATCTCACCCGGAATTCTTGAACTTTTACCTTTGGCATTAACATAAGACCAAAATCTCTTCGAATTATTGACAATTGAAGACTGTATATTTGTCATATATAAATTATGAGCAATTTTATTTTGTTCTTCTATTATTGACCTTAAGCTTCTAAATTCGTCTATACTTTTGTTAGTAGAGATCGAACTCTGTTAGAACAACACCGATACGTCACGGTTTTATATCAGTTTGCCATATGAGACCGTGACGTATCGGTGTTGTTCTTACAGCGTTCGATCTCTACACATATAGAATTTCGACGAACATTTTCGATGTGTAGTCGATTAAGATACAGAGTACCAGAAAAAACAGTTATCGACTTCTCAGATAGTAATCTGCAATAGAAAGCAAGGTGTAGAATTTTGTTAGGCACGGAGTCCCGTTGCGCGCCAAAGCGGTCTCTTCTTGTATAGCTGACGAGTATAGCGAAAAATATTTTGATTTTTTTTTTGTCAGTAGATAAAAAACCGATGACAATATTATTAAATTTATAAAATAACCTGCTTTAAATATCTCTACTTTTACATAGTTCTAAATTTATTACGCTAAATTTTGCTTTGCTAAAACTCTCAGCTCATTAATTTAACTTGCTGGCTGGAGAACTCGAACGGAGGTATTACTGCTGAGAAAAGGCAATTATCCGAATACTTCTCTTAATTAGTTTTCAGTTAACACTTTTGCATCCCTATCTTTGCTTCAAAAATATTATTCCTTTTAGAATACCCAGTAAAATTCACTAAAATTTAACTGTATAAGTTAAATATGCCTGTCAACAGCAGAGATATAACAAAATAGAATAAAACACAGTTTTTGCTTGTTTTCTGTCAGCTTTAAAATCTTATAGCGAGACATAAATAAATTAATTGCCAACAAATTTAATCTTTTATCCATGCATCTAATAAATACACTTTTAACTTTAAATTTGCCCTTGGTAATATACCAATGGTATAGAAAAGTTAGAAGTAAAAAAAACAGCAGAGTGTATTAATGTATTAGATGAAGAAGAAAAAGAATGAAATTTGTAGCTTAAAATTTAGGCTGTCTTTGTATTTTTAAATAGTTGGTACCAGACAACCGGCCAAAGTTTTTTTTGCATGTGTTAACCAGCTTTCTGTTTCTATATTGCAATATTTTATTAAGTAAAATTAACTTTTTTGGGATTGCTAGATGTAGATTGGTGCAAGCACAGTCAACTGACCTTAATAAATTCTTAACTAGACCTTAAAAATGCGACCTTAAAAGAAAAACAAATGTCTCAAAGTTTTAGTGATACATCTGTTAAGGTTTTCAAGAAAAAAAAAATAATAGACCATATTTACTAACTAAAACGAAATTTTAAAGATAGAGCCAAAGTATAAATAAAAACAAGTAACATAACTTCCGTCAAATTTCGCCGTTTTAACGCAATCGGCTCAGGGACCTTAAAGCGAGAATTTCTAGCCTGGACCATAGACGTAAGCTAAATTTGATACCTGAAAGTTTGAATAATTATAAAATAGTTGGGAAAATTATTTTAATAAAGTGACAGAATTTATGTTTTAATTACCTGTGTTTTTGCCGATTTCATCTTTTACTTTTTATTTAGCAAAAAAAAACACGGAAATACATAATGTACGAGTGTGCCTAATACTTATTCGGAATTTTAAAAGTGAAAACAATTATTAAAGCTTGCTATTAGTTTTCAAAAATTTAATCGATTAGCAATCGGTTTAGTTTTTAATAATGATAAAAATAGATGTTTCGTTTATTGAGGCTCCATCAAACCATAAAATAAAAGTGAAATTAAAATAATACTATTACAGA
>JAHBCN010023951.1:0-12249 GCA_019359885.1 Listronotus oregonensis | reverse complement strand
TTTTAAAGGCCCAAAATTTTTTATATTATTATTTAATAACTTTATAAAACCAATTTTAAAATTTATTAAAAATATTAATATAATTTTAAATTATAAAAATATAAATTATATATATATATATATATATATATATATATATATATATATATATATATATATATATATATATATATATATATATATATATATATATATATATATATATTTTTAATTATGCGGGTGTTCTTTAATTTACAAAAATGTCAACAAACTAAAAATGGCCGACGTTTTGCCAAACAAAACGTAACGTTTTCCTGAAGGTGTGGGAAAATATTATGGTTTTAGTAAAACTCAAACCCTGGGACTTTATGGTCTTAATTTTTAATACACAACTTTCAATTAGTATGTATTACTAACCATTTTTAAATTATAACTTAGAACTACTGCTTAAGCTACGACTTTTATAATATTTATCGTTTACCGAAGTTTTACTGATTTTTCAAGTTTAACGACGGCTGCCAGATATTCAGAATCCCAATACAGGCTAGCTAAATACATTTTGGTTTTTTTCTGTAAAAGTAGTGAAATGTATAGTTGAGAAAATAAAGAGACCACCCGGGTTAAAGAACAACCAAAATTTAAAAACCAAAACCCGGGGTTAAAAAAAAAAAAAAAAGAAAATTTTAAGAGGCTGCAATAATTATAATTAACTAGAACGAATATAGGCAGCCTAGTATTGACATGCAAATATCTGACGTCTTGTTGAACCGTGAAAAGTCGGTCAAGCTTCGGTGGTAAACAACGAAGAGTATATACGAGGTCTGCCCAATAAATACTCGAACTGATCCAACATGGCGGCTATGACGCGATGTACAGCCCCGCTCACGAGCGTGTCATGTGGTGTTACAGGCCATGAGCGGACAGTAGTAGTCTGTACTTCCAGCTAACGTTTAACCCACTTAAATATGAATGTACCATCAACCAATATATCATTAATTTTTTATGAATTTCACCAAAAACTTGATGTAAAGTCGTTGTTTAATAAGTAAGAAAAGTCAGCATTTTAAAAAAAAAGAAAGTTTTAAAAAATTGGATGGCAGCCAAAGAAAAAAATTTTGGAAATTTAAAAAAACCATCTTAAAGAAAAAAAAAATTTGCAATAAAAATAAAATTTTATTTTTTAATTTTTTTAAATAGACCCCTAAAAAAATAAGCATAAACCCCGCAAATATTTGATTTTTTCCCTATTTATTTTTATATATATATATATATATATATATATATATATATATATATATATATATATATATATATATATATATATATAAATAAATTAAATTTATTTAAACGCTTTATCTTTTAAGTTTTTGAGATCCCGATGATAAGGCTCGAATTTAGGACAACCTGTACATTGTGTCACGGCCGCCATTTTGTATCAGTTTGCGTAATTACGGGACAGACCTCGTAAGTCGTGGCTTTAAGAAAAGTTTTAAGTTATCCCTTGAAAACGGTTGTAAATACGTACCAACCGAAACGTTGTGTATCAATAAACAATTAAAGACAATAGAAGTCAACGATTTTAGTGGTTTTGAAACGAAAAGTAGATTGGTTCCATTCTGACTTCCGCTATTACGCGATCAACGCACTTGAGGTCATACCATCACTAAAATTATCATTTATTTAATTTTAACAATGTTCTTTTAATGTTCAGGAAACAACACATTACTAGAATTCTTATTTATTTGATTTTAACATTTTTTTAACACTTTATGCTATTAATGTTCAGGAAACAACACGCAAAAAAATAGCCAATTAAGCATAGTACCCTTTCATTACAGAGATAATCATAGGTTTAGCAATGATTTGCCGAATTCCAAAAGCTCGTAAAATTCTTCTAATAATAAAGTGAAGTCACTTTTCGTGAATCGCTGGTCCTTGGCGAACCTCCAATTTTTTTCTGTTTCCTACATTTAGTATTTAAGATGCGCTTGGGAATAATAACCTTAAAAACGTGTAAAAATATGTAGGGGAAGTTTACCTAAAATGGGACACAATAGGTAAAAAAAAATTAAACCAACCTCAAAAATAATTATGAAATAATATTTTACAAACAGGGTGTCCAAAAACAACATTAGGAAACTTAAGGTAGTGAGTCTATATTGAAAAAAAAATGCTAGTAAGTTATGTGAGAAAATGTCGAAATCTCCACCATTACCAAGATACAGGGATGTAAAATATCATTATTTGTTTAATTTTAACTGATAAAGTTAATATTTGGTTTAACAACAAACCCATGATAATGTTAATTTTAAGCAAGGTAACTTAATTGCGGGTAAAGTTAAATTACGTATGTAACTGATTTCAAACGCATTAATCGATTTTCTGGCATTAATCAGGAGAACATTATTTTTCAAGTTTATAATTACCTCTTAAATGTTATACTTATTTAAAGATATCTGTTGAAATAGAAACGTTATAAAGGAAATTAATGTTATGTTTCGGGTAAAGTGCCCTCTAGCGGAATAAAAAATAACCAATTTGTTCTTAGAATTGTAAAGTCAACCAAACTTCTTTTTTTATACCAAATATCAACTTAATCGGTTAAAGAATAGAATACATATACCAAAAAAATATACTAAAAAATGATATTTTACATCCCTGCATCTTTAATGGTGGAGATTTAGACATTTTCTTACATAACTTACTAGCATTTTTTTTTTCATTGTAGAATCACTACCCTAAGTTTCCTAACGTTGTTTTCGGACACCCTGAATATACCCAAAAAAAATGGATTCAAAAGTAAGTACGTAACAAATTAGGGATCTACAATTTTTTATTGGGTTGGCGCCAGCAAACTTATCGTTTTTATTTTAATTGAGTTTTATATTCGATGGCTTTGCTGGCAACAACCTTAAAAAATTGTTGATTCTATTACGTTGTCCTTTATAAAGAGCCATTAAAAAAATCCATTGTACTTAAATCTGACCGGCGGTTAACCCGAGCACGTCGACCAATTCACCTATTTTCAAATAATTGGGGGGTCGCCGGACTTCATTGCACCGGACTTTTTTCTGTGGGGCTATTTAAAGTCAAAGGTTTTTGCAACTAGTCCAGAAAACATCCAAGATCTTAAAGTCCGAATTTCTAAAGAGGTCCGGTGAATAGATCAGGCTTTCCTTCATCGTGTCCTGAACGATTTCTTGTCAAATCTTGAAAAGTGCATTGAAGTTAATGGCACTTACTTAAAAGATGTACTTTTTTAAAGTTTGGGTAAGTCGTATGTTATAGTAAATCCTAAAAGTGAATTATAATTAAGTGTAATAAAATTTTAGTTTTATTATGTTTTAACAATTTTACTGAGCAATTAAAATGGGTAGTCTATCAACCCTGTACATAGGTAATAATTTTGTTATTTTTTTTAGGCGCTTCTAGTTTGTGGGTTGCATATCATTTTTATAAATTGTATTTTTATGAAGTTATGGCTGCTATGCTGTAAAATGGTCTATTATTGTATGATTTTGAGGTCTGTAATGTATTGCGTTACTGTACAAGATGCGAAAAAAAATATTTACTTTCTGTAAAACGTTACTAATTATACCTTTTATAAATTATCTTTATGCCGTAAATTGTTTAATAAATGATTAATTAAAATAATAAATTTTTGTTTTTATGTAGAATCAGTGCTGATGGGTATTCATCGCGTAAGATGCTAGAATCTCGGTCATAAAACAGCAAGTTTCGGTTCTTTTTTTACATTTTTTAACACAAGCAAGCCTAAAGACATGTAATTACAATTATAGATTATGTAACCGGTTATGATCGACCATATTTCAGCTCATCTTTGGTGTATACATTGTATCAACTGGGTCAGTTACTACGTTTACCACCTCTACTAACTAACTTATAGAGGGTATATATATATATATATATATATATATATATATATATATATATATATATATATATATATATATATATATATATATATATATAAGTTTATGGTTTTCCAAAATTTTCTGGATTTTCTTTGGGGATAAGGTGAGGCAATATATAAAAACAGTTTCTTACTAAGCAATTTTCGTTCAATTTATGTCAATTACGACGCTTCGGCCTGGAAGGGCCTTCATTAGGTATATAATATGTATTTTTTTAATAACAACTAATCAATCTGCAATACAAAAATTTTTGTGATTGAAATTTTACCTATACAATATATTAACATTTAATCTTACCTTAAAACTAAGGGGCTTCTTACGAAAAACACTCATTTTTGTTGTTGTATAATGAACATTTAATACTTGAAATGACAAACAAACACTTAACATTTAAAACAGTTATATTCACAATAAACGGTCTTCGTTTCAACTATTTATTTTTTTTTTTTAATTATTATTTATTTTTTGACAGTTTATAGAACTACTAGCACCATCTTACCATTTTACCAAAAAGAATAAATATGTGTTTAATATCAAGAACTGTAAAAAACTATAAAATATATTTTAAAATAGCAGTGAGGTAAAGATTTTTTGTATATAGATAATTTATAAATTGTTATTATTTTTATGTGTTCATCTTGGGGCAGTAGTAAAATATTTTTTTTTTAATTTATTTTAATAAATGTGTTTTTTTTTAATTATTAATTATTAATTATTAATATATATATATTTGTATTTTTACTTTTTAAATTTTATGTCTTTCAATAAAGAAATAATTCTCTTTTTTTACAATTTTTTCTATTATTTTAAAAATAAACTAATTGGTCCAAAATTAGAAGGCGTATCACAATCTTTAATGAGTTGAAATAATCACAGCAGCTTTAAAACATTTAGAAAATTTGCCATTCAAAAAAGATAAATTAACTCCATTAGCTAAAGCTTCTAAAGCTAAATTAGAAAAAAAAGAAAGAATTCGATTTTCATTAATCAAATTAAGTATATAAGATTTATAGTACGACTTTGCTCTTGCATGTTCTGTGGGAAATCGAAAATTGCATTTTATTTTGAAATTTCTGCAAAAACATACCTGAGATATTTACTGTCAGAATCATAAACTAATATCGTGCTCATAAAAATATTGTTCAATTTTGAAAACCAATTTTTTTCAATTATTTTTTAATGATGAAAATTTTGAACCCACTCTTTCCAACCAATCTTTTTTTTTCAATCATCTCCATGGCAACGACAAAAATTTCCGGAAATATTCATCCCAGCACACTGGAAATTTCCGTCAATTTTAAACGTCAAAATATTCAAAATAATGACGCGGGAATTACATGCCTTATTTATGTAGAATTATTACCATTTTTTTTTTTAAAAAAGCATATTAATGTGAATATTTTTTGGGTTATAAAAATAAAAAAATTTTGCAAATTTGATTTGTCAAATGTTTAAAAAAAATTTTTATTACATTAATATTAAGAAATTTTAACAAATGTTTGAACTAAATTTAAGTGATGTTCAAATTCCAACAAAAAATTTTCTCGTTTTAATGGAGAATAAATGGACTTAAAATGAAATTTGCTCGGAATATTGTAAATGTCTATGTTTAGTTAAATATATAAAAAAAACACAAGTTTATTTAATTTGAATTTAGATATTTTATTAAATTTACTTGAAGATTTTACTAGATATTCTTGGATTCTTTTTAAAAAGTTTTTCATCCGTGGTTTCTTCGTAGTTAAGATTTAATGCATTTTGATAAATAGGGAAGCTGACGATGGCATTTTTTAATGTCTGAATAATCTTTGCACAAACTACACAATCCGTATTTTGTTAAGTCTAAAGCCATTTTTATACTATACACTAGGTATATTTTTTTGATGTCGATTTAGTTTTTTTAAAAATTAGATAGACCCCCCCCAAACTATTTTTTACGTAGTTGACATTTTTTGTCTAGCGGCCATCACTACGTTCTTTTTACATTTCATGGCCGCCTAGACGTTTTTAACGCATCAGCGAAAAAGACATAGATAGGGCTTACTTCAGACTAATAATCAAAAGTAACTGATGTTCCACTAATATTAGTAGATTAAAGTTAATAAAAAATGGAAATATAAGATGTTTTTAAATTATTTATAAAGATTCTATGCAACTAAAGTTAGAAATTTGCATTTTATTTTACTAAGAAAAAGCTTCATTTTGTTAAGCATAAAATATTGAAGTAGGGTACTTAAAAGTCATAATTATCAAAAGTAAATGATGTTCCACTTTAAAATTAGTAGAATATAGTTGATAAAAGATGGAAATATAAGATGTCTTTAAGTTATTTATAAAGGTTATATAAAAAAAAAAAAAAAAAAAAAAAAAAAAAAAAAATAAATTAAAGATTTCCGGAAAATTTTTTTCGGTCAAAATATTTTAAGAAATTCCTCCCCCTTGGAATTTTTGGGGAAATTTTAAAATAAAATTTTTGACCTAAAAAAATTTTCCCGGAAAAAATTTTCCAATTTTTTTTAAAGTGATAATTTCCAATCAAGTTAGTTCTACTTTTTATTTTGTAGCGTAAAGGAGGGATATGTAAACTTCTTATTAGGAGCATGATGCAGGATTAATGATTTAGAAGCATTGCTTAAAGCCGGGGTGCAAGTTCAGTTTTAGCCATTTGAGATTTTCCGGCAAGGGGGTGTTAAAAATTCGATTTTTTATAATTGATTGGAGTATTTGTTCGACTCCTTAGAAGGTCTCTTAGGGACCGAGGGGCTCCCCATGAGCTTGGTGGCCCCGGGACACTGCCTCTCCTAGCCCTCCGATAGCTAATACACTGTTTGTATTCCTATACGTCCGCGGTGTAAACGTAACCTTTTTCAGTATAAGAAATGGAAGAACAATAATAGTAATTACCAAGTCTTACTATCTACCGACACGGCCATGAACCTTGAAAGTTATTTAAAGCAGGTTACTCTTCCTTTTTCAAATATTTTGACTGGGCTCTCACAGAATAAGCTTCTTACTGAGTCTGGCAGTAATGAATAGACTTTTTTTGTTACGTAACTAATTATCAAGACAAAAAATATTTAAATAAATAAATCTTTAATAGCTACAAAATATAATAATTAAAATAAATATATCTTTTAATTAAAATAAACTATATTCTGTAAAACGTCTAGTTCACAAATTTTAACTAATTTTAAATCAATTTGCTTTCTTTTAGTTATTTTTAAACGCTATATTTTAATTTTGTATCATTTCTTAATTGTTACATTAGCGGAGTCACCTTAGCCCAAAAAATGTTAAAACCTCGGAACCCAGCGACTCTGTATAAAATTTAAAATAAACTATTGAATTTAATAGTTTATATTCTCTATAAAAATGTTTACCCCTCAAAAATTGCCTTTTTTTTCCCTGGGGGAATGCCACCTTTCCGGGGTGGAATTTTTTTTATCAAAAATAAGTACGGAAGTGGATACCATGACTAATTCTAAGCAACTTTTGTTTTATGATTTTTTTTCCGAAGGCATTACTTTTCGAGTTATTTGCAATTAAAAATGTCAATTTTTCAACCAAGAAAACACGTTTTTAAACGGTTTTTCGCAAATAACTCGAAAAATAAGCATTTTATCAAAACTATCATTCTTACCAGAAATGTAGCTTATAAAAAACAACAAGAATGGTGAGCTTACGATGTCCATAAACCCAATACAAATGGATTTATAGCTGTTGAAGGCTGGTCTTATTCGTCAAAAAGCAAACATTAAAGTTTTAACGTAATATAACCAAAAAACGATACATTTTTCGGAAAAAGCTTAATATACCTTTTTTAAAGAACCTAAAAACACCTTTATTTTTGTTTCTTTATAAAAGACTTTAGCGCTAAAATTAAGCGAGTTATGGCCAAAATAAAGTTGACCTCCATTTTTTTTGGATAAAAAAAATGTGAAAATCATCCCCTAATTACCGCCCCAATTGAAAATAATCTTTGTCACCTTCCAATTAACTTTTTTTATGTATTTGTAATATGCCTAGGAAGTTTGACTGGTTTAAAGTGCATATTAACAAAAAAATGAGCTTAAAGTGAAAGAGACATTTTTTTAATTTTGAAAAAATACCCTTTCTTCAAAATAACTTAAAAACCCTTAATGATGCGTAAAATTTTGTAGAATACAAAATTGTAGGTTTTTCCTTAGCAAAAATTTTCGTTTTATTTTTGTTTACGTATCATTAAAGGTTTGTGAGATATTTTGAAGAAAAGGCTATTTATTTAAAAATTACAAAAATGTCTCTTTCACGTTAAGCTCAATTTTTTTCGAAAATATGCACTTTAAACCGGTCAAACTTTTTGAGCATATTACAAATACAAAAATAAAATAAATTGTAAAGTGACAAAGGTTATTTTCAATTAGGTGGTAATTAGGGGTATTTTTACATTTTTTCAAAAAAATAGAGATCAACTTTATTTTGGCCATAACTGCTTAATTTTAGTGTAAAGACTTTTTAAAAACAAAAATAAAGGTTTTTTTAAGTCTTCAAAAAAGGTATATGAGCTTTTCCCAAAAATGTATCGTTTTTTGGTTATTTACGTTAAAACTTTTAATGTTGGATTTGCGAATAAGAACCAACCTTCAACAGGCTATAACTCCGTTTGTATTGGGTCCATGACACCAAAAGCCAACCATTCTTGTTGTTTTTTTATAAGCTACATTTTTGGTAAGAATGATATTTTCGATAAAATGCTTACTTTTCGAGTTATTTGCGAAAAACCGTCTCAAAACGTGTTTTTTTGTTGAAGAATTGACATATTTAATTGCGAATAACTGGAAAAGTAATGCTTTTCGAAAAAAACTTTATTAAACAAAAGTTGCTTAGAATTAGTCAATCTATCACTTCCGTATTTTTTGGCATTTACCCCCAGGGAAAAAGCGGCAATTTTTAAGGGGTAAACATTTTTATAGAGGATATTAACTATGAAGTTCAATAGTTTATTTTAAATTTTATACACAGTCGCTGGGTTCCGAGGTAATAATCTAAGGTGACTCCGCTACATACATTACTTTTTATTATTTTATTATTTACCGCTTCAATATTAAGACTTGCATCTTAATAATAATACGACGGGTACCGGTACCGACAGTTGTCGAACAAATGTTTGCATAAGAAGCATTAGCGCAAAGTAATAGATCAGCTCGAAGATCGTGTTAAAAAGATAAACGAGTGGTTTAATCAGAGATGGGGCCTTTATTGGTGATCAAATTTGGCTAAACATAAAATTAATAAAATAAATTGTACAGGGATCCTCATAATAGACAACCGATTTTGATATTTAAATAAATTCTATATAAGTTAAGTCAGTACATTTTTTTTATATCATTATCTCTATGGCCTTTGAGATTTTAATCAACATATTATTAATCGAGAGCCTGTTTCAAAACTAGAATAAAATCATTTTTATTTTGAATTATTATTAGGTTTTGGCACCTAATTTAATAATTAGTTTTAATTCTTATGAATTATTTAGTTCAACAACTAAGAACATCAAATCATATATTTTTATAAATACCAAATAACAATATTCTAGAAATAACTAAATAACTAAATCTATATTTAAAAATTAAAAACTTTATCAAGTCCTAGGTCTTCCTGGATTGTATCTAGTACCGATGCTGCACAGCTAAACCAATTCTTTGGATAATGAAACTTCGAGATTTTTGCATGAAATTTTCTGCAAATTTAATTTATTAAACCCTTAGCCTCGTCACCCAAAGGACCAAAAGTTTCAACAGCAAAAGGAATGAAGATAAAGCGGTCTTCAATTCTCGGCAAGACGAGCAGCCGCACCTACTAAATTAGAAGTTTTGTCCAGATAGAATTTTGCAAGTGTGTGGCTGCAAGTAGCGTCCCAAAGTAATTGTTTTCCATATTTCCAGGGAATTAAGGTCATTCCATCTACACGTTTTCCATCGCTTCTGCAAACTCCAACAGGCTCTAACTCAGCTGAAATCAGAGCTCTCTTGAATATATCATTTATCTAACTGTGTCTAGAAGAACGCCCTGCGCTTTTTGTGCAGCTTAACCCATGTAGGCCATAAATATAAGCATTTTTGCCGCAAACGCAGGTGTGCTCTCTACACGGCAGACCAAGTCTGAGAGCGATGGAAATATGGAGTGTTTTGTTATCTAACAAATTTCCCATGGAAGAAGATGGAAGTGCGCTAATCCTAGCATTACTTTTAGGGGCCTAAATAAGAAGTAACTGTCAAGTTAAAAACAACAATAGGGCTCATGCTCCAAACCGTAAAACTGTTGTCACGGATTTATCACTAAATGGTTCTGTGCAAATTTTAAAGAAACTTGATTTCAAAAAACAATTCGTACTCCTAAAAATATTAAACAACTCAGAATTGCGTTCGCGAGAAGTCATACAAGGTCTGCTACTTGGCAGTCCCTTATTTTAAAAATATTAAAAGGGAATCTAGATCAAATTCATCACAAGTACTTAAAATTTTATCCGATAATTACCAAATGGCGCAACAATTAGTTATCAAAATAAAGAAGTCAGATTAGTTTTTTGCCAAGAAATTTTAAATTTACTTCAAGAATACATTCAGTAATCTTTTATTCTTAAGAAATCATTACAAACTTTTATTTCTAATTAAAAAAACAAGGAGATTCCTAAATAATTCGTTATTATTTCAGCAAGACGACAACAATTCCACTAAAAGCTCTATGAGAGTTCTGCAATAAGTGTTTAATAGGTGATTTATGTCCCGATTTGGTGATTTAAATTTGCCTTTAGGGTTCCCGAACCCAACTACACCAGATTTTTTTTGTGGGCAATTTAAAGCTAAAGGTTTTTGCAACTTGTCCAGAAAACAACCAGAAACTAAAAGTTCGAATTACTGAAAAAGTCCGACAAATAGATTGGGTTTTGCTTCATCGTGTCATGACTCATTTCTTGTCCAATCTTGATAGGTCTGTCACTTAAAAAATGTAATTTTAAAAAGTTAGGCTTAGTTGTATGGTACAGTTAATCCCAAAGAGCAGATTGTTATTAATTGTAATAAAATGTTTATTTTATTAGGTTTTAACAATTTTATTAAGCTTAAAACTGGGTAATCTCTAATAAAGAACCCTGTATATAAATAGCTGTTAAGCTCAGTTTGTTACTCAGTATATTGTAACAAAAATAAATACCTTTTGAGTAAAACACATTTATTTTCCCTCTTTTATAATTATAAGAATGATCCAAATATCTTCTTCGTGAAGATGTTTGCGGTTTTAGGGACGATGCTAGTCATGAAACCATTAAAGATTTGAATCGGAAAATTGCTTATTAATAGCTTGAAACTGTTAGTTTAAAAACGGGGCGTAAGATACTTATAAAATGTCAGCGAGGTGCGTTTCATGAAATATTGCTCGCAACCTAGACCTATTGTTTCAGTTTCTGACATAAAAATATGGTTATTAATTAATTATTCTTAAATAAAAATATTAAATATTTGTTAAATATATAAAAAAAAAAATTAAAGCCCTTTCAAATACACTGCTCAAAAAAATTAACGGAACACCTCTTAGTCCATTTGTAACTTTTGAGGTGTTAATTACATTCAAAACAAGCTTACATATTCCAAAAGACACACATTTTCTTACAATAAATTAAAACATATGTCATTTAGTTAATCATTTATTCCTTAAAAAAAACATACAAATTAAAAGAGGTACAAAAAACAAAGTGTAAAATATAAAATATAAAATATCTCCTTTCCAGTATTCATCCTATCAAAAATATTTGTATAACTTTTTATATAGACAATTTAGAAAGCTATATTTTTTTAAAATAATTTTCTGTATCTCTTATAATTTTTGAGATATTAACAAATATTTTTAAAATTCAAAATGTCAACATCTTAAAAACTATAAAAGCTACAAGAAATTTTATCTAACATTAATTATGTATTTACCATGCTAATATTTTACAAGTTTATTAAAAAGTGGTTCGTAAATTTTTTAGCAGTGCATTTGCATCAAAACATTGTTGAGTGGGAAAATTTTAACTGTTTCTAGATAGACATAAATAATTTTGCATAATTTGGGATATGGCACTAAAATTTAATTAGATTTATGAAAAAAAAACAAGTAGTGTTGAATAACAAAATATTCTATATTTCCATCGCTCTCAGACTTGGTCTGTCTGTGTGTGGGGAGCTCACCTGCGTTTGCGGCAAAAATGCTGATATTTATGGCCTACATGGGTTAAGCTGCAAAAAAAGCGCAGGGCGTTCTTCTAGACACAATCAGATAAATGCATTATCAAGAACCCTTTTTCTAAAATTTTTCT
>JAHBCN010023950.1:0-12194 GCA_019359885.1 Listronotus oregonensis | reverse complement strand
ATAGCAATATATTTAAGTAAAATTTTTTTTTATTTTCAAGATCATCCCTTTAAAATCAATTTTTTAAACCCTTATGAAAATTGGCAATGAGGACATACCAGAAAAAAATATCTTCTAATATTTACAGACATGTTTTATTAGAAACTTTACCAATTAAAAATGACACTCTCAACAAGTATCCCCTAAATATTGGTAACATACTTAATTAAGGTAGTTTACTTATAATTATCGCCTTATAGTAAGGGGCTGGGCCCCGTCCACAATTCAAACCGAGATTAGGATAAACATCTTTTATCTATGTTTCTTCCATGCCGTCCGCCCGAACTCGCCCATCTCTTTCTAACATAAATTGACAGTTGAACGGGCCGAAAACAAGTACCAGCACGGATTATTATATTTTTTCCTATTTTAGTTTAATTCGTGACGCAGCATTTTAAAGGGACCCCAGCGCTGTTTCAAATAAGATCAAATACGATTTACCAAAAATTAGAGCTTTTTAATGCTTGAAAATATTATTTTTATACACACAACACATGCGGTCTGTTTGGTATTCAGTTATATTTTACACTACTCTGCACTTTTTGGACCCACCTAGTTCTAAATTACACCTTTTGTAAGGGAGATTACGTAAAAAAAGAAAGTTTACATTATTTTTTAGTAACAAACAGACCTAATAAACTTTAAAAAGTCAATAACTTTTTAACAAAACGGTCAAAAAATTTATTTTTTTTTAAATTTCCTAATACTTTAATTTATATTGCATAAGTTTTTAAAAAACATCGTAAGAACCGTTTTCGAGATATTCCAAAATGAGTGCATGGCTTTATACATGACAGATATCGACAATGTTAATTATGCACAATTTGATTGTTAATATTTCGTTTTAGAGATAGCAAAAAAGAACTTTTTTTTTTAATTATATAAAGGACACTTTTATTAACCCTATATTTCAATTTCATTTAATTCTTTAAAAAAGCCGTTTCACCTTTTAATACTATACAAAAATTTTAACTTTATTCAAAAGCAAATACCTTACAGGCTTATATTGTTTCACATAAATTAATAACTTTAAAGTTACTTCGTTTATGTGTCTGAAGCTTTTAGTAATACATGGATTTATTTCATCACTTGACTGAGAATCACTGGCTAAACTTCAATGAAGGTATGTTGTGCTAAAGCCGCTTTTAATCCATACGCTCTGCTTCTGAATTCATTTGGGTCAGTTGAATTGATAGCGCCTTGCTTGTATCAACATGATTATTAGAAATTTGATACATGGTAACATGGTGTTTAACATGTACTTTTCCAATGGCGGAAAGGGATAAAAAAAAAAGGGAAAAAAAGAGTTAAAAATGAAAAAACGTAACTGTTGATGCGGTACTTTTTAAATTTTAAAATTTTTTATGTTGCCATTGCTTTTGGGTTTTTTGCATTAGTTATTTGTAAAAAATAATGTGGTCGCAAAAACGTAGGCCTACTACCCAGGAAACGAACCCGAAATGAGTGCAAAACCTGACCTGCATAAAAATTTTGGGATTGCTTAACTGACCCCCCCTCTTCAAAATCTATACATGCCGAGGGGGTGCTGTTTATTTTTAGGGGTAAAAACTACCCTTTTGGCAAAAAACCTAAAAAAACTATACTTTAAAAAGCTTAAGTTGAGAAAAATTTTTAAATAAAAAATTCAAAAAGTAGAAGTTTTTCTTTGAAATATTATTTGATATATTTCACCCCTTTTAAAATCAACCCCTATTATTATTTAATTTAAAAAAAATTATTTCCCCTTTAAAAAAATTATATTTTATCACAGTGTTTGCAGGGAAAATTTTGGAATTGCTTAGTTTGCCTTTTTAAAATTTCTATTCAAAAGTAGCTTTATTAGAAAAAACTACTTCAAAAAAAACCTTCAGAACTTCCATATTAAAGCTTAAGTCACATAAAACTAGAATCAAATATGTTAAAAAATAAGTATTTAATTATTTGAAACATTATTTAATATATTTAAACCCCTTGAAAATAAACCCCCTTATTATAATTTAATAAAAAAACAATTATTTACCCTAGAAAATTAACAAGAATAAAATGCTTTATTTATCGAGTTTTTTAAAAAAAAAACGTTTAAAAAGGCGGATTTTGTCAACAAAAAATTTTCGATTTTTGATGGGAAAAACTCAAAAAAATTTGCATTTTAAAAAAAAAAAATTCATTAAACTTTTTTTTTTTAAGAAATTTTTTTCTATAAATTTCCCTGTGGTAAAAAATTTTTTAAAAAAATTTCCACCCATAGAGGGTTTTTGGCACCCCTCTTGGGGTAAAGGCGCCCTTCGGCAATATAGATTTTGATTTTTGGACTTTTCCCCCATATCCCCACTGTCAAAATTTCAAGTCATTCTATGCATTTTGAAAAGATTGCTACCAAATGGTTTTTTCCTGGGGTAAACCGTAATTTGCAGTTTACAAGGGGGCCCGCCGGATGGCTAACCTGGACGAACCCCCGAACTCCCGAACCTTTGGACCTTTTCTACGTTGAGGGGTATTCCCAAACCAAAAACCCTTCAAACCCCCGGTTATTCTGCCTAAGGCCGCCCCCCCCTAAGTATTTTCTGTATCCGCCCTTGACTCTTTCTTTTTTAAAGTATTTAAACTGAAAGTTTTAATTAGTTCTCGTTAAAATTCTGGGCCCTTTTATCAAGTCTAGAAGGTTTTTTTTTTTTTAAAATTTTTAAAACAGTACAGTTGAGAGCAAAAATTCCGGACATACGATTTTTCATTATGTATTTCAAGCTTAGCCCCTAACCCCTTTTCAATAAAATGATTTCAAGATAATTTTTTAAAATATATTTAGAACAAAATATTGTTTAGTAAAAATTTTATAGACAAAAAAAAATTGCAAGGAGCAAGATTAATTTATTTGCATAGGGTCCCCCATATTACCAATATCCGTGAAAAAATTTAAATTTTCCAAAAAGTACCGTTCAAGATTTGAAGGACAGTGGCAAAATAACGGCTTTTTAAAAAATTGGGAAAGGGAAATGGCAGAAAAAAATATCAAACGAGGAACAGTATAATAGACTGGTCACTTTTTTTGGAAAAAACCCTTTATTTCCATTCCAAAAAAAGCCGGGGGAACCACATAAAAAAAGAATTTCCCCGGGTCTGTTTGGGTAGCAAGACGCAACCGTCAAGGAAAAAAAATAATTTAAGAAATCGGTGCTGTCAAAAAAACCCTTTATCGGGTGTTAACAAAGAAAAGGAAAAAAAATTTTTCTTTGTTTTATTTACAGGGGAAAGGGGTTTGGGTTTTGGAGAAAAAGTCGTTTTTGGTGGGGAAAATTTTAATCTTTTTGGGGAATGGGGGAGTTAGTGTACAGACCTTGAAACAAAAGATTTAAAAAATTAAAGAATTTGTTAAAATTTATTTTGTGAGGATATATGGCTGCAAAAAATAAATTTCATATTGATATATTATTACAAAAAGTTATGCTAGCCCATTAACTAATATTTTTATCATCGAAAAAATTTATTTATCAAAGGGCAACCGCCTTGTTTTCACGGCAAGAAAAGGGTTTGGGCTGGGTGCGAGAAAATAAGATAAATGTACTACTTACTAATCAAAGAGTTCAGATGTCAATCTCATAAAAAATGTTTGGGGTCACATTGTCAAAAAAGGTGAATAGGACCAATAATTTTTGTGCACAAAATACAAATGACATACGGAAAAAATTGAGGAAATATGCATATCATATTCAAAGACTATCATCTAGCATCTAAAAAGTCCAAGCGTTTTTTGATTTAAATTTTCAACGCTGAAATGAAAAAAATATTAGTTTACCAATACCCTTAATATTTTTATGTCTTTCTATTGTTTTAATAAAATTGAAAACGAAATATGTAATATACTTATTAAATGGTCAATTTTTGTAGAAAAGTTTGCAGTCTTCAATTTTGATAAAAGTTATTCTGTTCTTAATATATTATATTAATCTTTATTTTATAGGTTATGCGTTGACGTTTATTTAGTAATTATTTTTCTTTTTGATAAAAAACATTGTCTATTTTAAAAAACTCACATTTTTACCAGTTTAATTGCTCAAGGACTTAAAAGTATACCCAGTTTATGCAATTTCGAGAATATGACAGAAAATGTTGACCCAAGTGTCCGGAATTTTTGGTCCTTAACTGTACCCAAATTGGGCACACTTATAGATTTTTATATATCTAAGCGCACGGTAGTGCGCATGCGCAAATTGAGAGAGTTATGTCAAATAGTCTCCAAGACATTAGATTTTGAAAATCGCCCATTTTACTGCTCACTAACAGAATGACTAACTAACTGATTGGAGAAAGTAGAAACTTTGAAATGTAAGTAGTTTTTAGGATCCAAGTAAAGAAAAAAATTTAAAAATTGCACATTTTACTCGAACCCCTGAAATAGGGGCGGTAATATCGTATATTTAGGAGGTATTTTAGAAGTTTGCAATCTGATTGAACCTGAGTTTCTGAGATCATAATTGTCTAAGAATTTAAAATGCAGGCAGGATTTTATTTACTAAACAAAAAAAATGGCTACATTTTACCTATCAGACCCCAAACCAAGCGCGATTTAAGAGACATTAAAATGACAAATTTTCGTACATCATATTTAGCAGGAACGTTAGATTCTATCTACAGAGCACGGTTTATCGAGAAAAAGGGCATGAGATCCTTTCCCATTTTTTTTTATTTATTAAACTTTAAAACTTATATAAAATAAGGGCTAACTTTTTATTCAAAAATCGTGATCTCTGTAAGTATGTACTAAGTTCTTAAATTAGACTAAGTTCTGTCCATAGATAATCTAACATTTAGATGTCTAATTGCTAATCGTATTTGTGGCACATTTACGCTAGCGCGAACTAAATAAAGAACGGGGAAAAATGAGAAAGCGCATTTAAAAGGCATTGCCAGTGCCGGATTTAAAAAGCTTTTACAAATTATTAAGTAATTTAAATTAATTTAATTTTTTTATGTTTTTTAAATTAGTGCAATTTTTTTTGTTTTTAATACATATGAAAATTAAATTGAATCAATAAAAAAAAAATAAATGACAAAACTAATATTACAAAATTAGGAGGGCAAAAAAAGAACTAAGAACATACAAACAGAAAAAAGGTTTTTGAACCAAAATTTTTTGTTGATAAAAATAAAGTTAACACTTTTTCTCTTGAACTATGTTTTCGATAGCAATAATAGGATATTGTAAACATCTTAAATGTTTTTTCAAAAGTGTTACTTTTTTTTTTGAATTTTTCTTCAAGCATATTTTTATTTTTCTACCAAAAAGCCTTGCCGCTTGCAGCCCGAAAAAGGGACTAGAGATACGAATTAAAATAACCTTTTTCCTTTACTCCAACGTGCTGGTTGGTTGCATGGGGCAAAATCAGCACGCGAGCAGGGTAACGATCAATGAGCACGTTGAAGGAGAGAAAAAGGTTATACCGAATTACCCCAAACACTGTTTTATTCAGTTGAGGTCAAAATCGGTATAATATTTTTTAAAAGATTCAAAACGGGAAAAGCTATTATGAAAAATGGGCAATTTGGGGTATTTTGCCATTTTTAAAAAAAAGATGATCATCAAATTTATTACCCATTATATTTTTACAACTTCAAGCGCCCTTGAATCACCTAACAACATTTTAATTTTTTTATGATCTAAAAGAATGTGCAAATGCACCACTAAATACAAAATGGTCAGTAAAACTGAAAAACCCGTTTAGGATCTTTATATAACAAAAATAAGCAACCCAAACAACTTACAAAATGGTTTTAAAATGACGAAATACAAGACTGGCCCGCCCGGGACAAGGTTTGTGTAAATCCATACTAGTCTGTTCTACACATAACCCAAAAAACCTTAAAGTTTAAAAATTATGTATACCACCAGAGCTACATCGTATTTTTTACCCCTAAATTTGACTTTAAATGGTAACTGATACCGAGGGTATAAAGGTCGATTTGTCCCCAAAATTTTTTCTTACTTTTTTATTTTTTTTAAATTTCTCTTTATTAAAAATAAAAATGTTCTAATAACAAAAAAAAACTTTATTAATAAAATACCCCAAAAAAAGAAAAGTGAAAAAAAAATTGTGGACCAGAATCCAAATTAAGATCTTAAATTTTTTTATAGATTTTTAGATAGGGAAAGTAATCTTATTTTACATTAGTGTTTTTAGTGGGATTTAAAAATTTACTATCAATTTAAATTATTTTTTTATATAAAATTTTTGGTATTGTTTAAAAATTTTTAAAAAAATTTAAAAAAATCCAAGTAAAGAAAAATAAAAATAGGAACATCTGGTACATCTTTTAATTCATCTAAAAACCTCTACATATAATTTTAGATAAGTATTGATTGATAAATTTAAAAATTTTTTTTAAAATTTTTGTCAAGGAAAAAAACCATTTTTTAATTTTAAAATTAACAAAAATTAAAAGGGAATGAAAGAAAATAATTTTTTCCAAATTTTGACTGCTTTAATAAAGTCATGGCAAACCTCATCGTTGGGCTGATTTGAAAACTTATATATGGTTAAAAATGTAATGAGTCTTATAGCAGTATGATATATTGACATATAATACTAATTGTCAAAGTCACTTAAATTTATACAAAATGTATCCTAATTGTCACTTGTAATTTGTTAATTAAAATAAATTTTCCTACGGGTGGGAAAAGCCCCACTTTTCCGCACGCATTTCGAAAAAGTTGCTTTTTTTCCGCACGGCGTGCGGAAAAGTGAATTTTTCCCCCGTGCAAAAAAAATAAAACTCTTTAAAATCTTACAGGTAAGCAAGATTTATATGTATTTTAGTAATTGCAGGCTATTTCGCAATAAGGAAGCCATTCAAGTTTTAGTTTATTTCTTTTTTATTTGTTACTTCGTAATTTTCAATATTTCAACTAAAACCAAAAAAAAAATTTTTTTTTAATTACCCTGTATAATAAAAAAAATGATTATGACAAGTCAAGAACAATATTAATCTTGATTATTTTAACACATGCAGATTTTTCTTCGTTTCCATATGAACAAGCAATTGCACAAATGAATTTCAATACAAACAAGCATTTTTAATGAAAAAAGGGGTCATAGTATCTTTTTTTTTAAATTAAATAAAAAACCGACAAAAATAATTATTTAAAATGAGTGTTCCGATGAGGGGCTACCCGATTTATTCTGGATGCAGCAAATACCGTAATTTTGAATTTATTACCGCAAAATCTCGTGAAAAATATAGAATCAATATAGTCATTTCGAAAACTGGTGCCCACAAGGGACAAAAAGTGTTAAAAGAAGTGTTCTTCCTTTTTGGGATTTTCAAAAAACATATAAACCTAATATTTTGGAGTAGGGCTCATGTTTAAAAAGTGTCCTCAAAGTGAAAATGAACCTTTATTTAAGTTTTATTTTTAAACTAACATCACTACTTAAACACCAAAATGGGGTACCGGCCAAAAAAAAAAAAAAAACTTTCAGCAAAAAAAGTTTCAAGATTTAAAGAAAGAAGTACCTGATAATATTTATTCTAATAAAAATTGCTACAATTTTGGATTAGCCGGGGCTTGTAGGAGAGATGAACACAAAAATAATGATTGACGTACAGGATAATAAAAATTTGATAGTGGTGAAAATTCCTGACAGTAAAAATAACACTTCCAGAATCTTTATGTGTCCGATGAAACAAATAACGGACTTTATCTGCAATTGTACCGTAAATATGCAAATTTGCACAAAAGCCCACATACCCCACAGACGTTTTTGTCCAATATAAACCATTAGCATACGGTACGCAATGTGTAGGTAAAATGCCTTCAGAAATTGCTGCATACCTAAAGTAAAAAATCGAAGAGTACACTGGACATAGTTTTCGTCGATCCTCTGCGACTATGTTAGCGGATTCTGGAAGAGTACCAATGTCAAGCGACTTGAGGCTGGAAATCAACTGCTGCTGGCTGAGAGCTACATTGAGGTGAATTCACAAATCAGAAAAAGGATATGTCGAATAAAATATTGACCATGAACAACTCCTCCTGAACTAAATCCAACCTTCATCAAGCCGTACAATAAAGCGCTTCCATAAGCCACCCGCTAAATGAAATTACAGGTTCTGCAATTAATTTACAATATGCTAATAACTGTTCTTTTATTTGTAAATGTTATCAACAAGTAATTCCCATTTATAAATATGTTGTAGTAGTTTTCAGATTAAACATAATTTTAAAAATAATCATTGCTTTAATATTGGTATTATCTGACGCTCGTAGGAAAAATTTTGTTTCTAACACGCTTGCGCAAAGTAACTTTCCGCATGACTACTTGCCGAACGGCAGTCGCGTACGGAAAAAGTATCGCACGCGCATGATAGAAAACAACAATTAACTACAGCCTTTATAAAACCGTTTTAGTCTAATACTCTTTGGTTAAACTTGGGGACGCTATAATGCAACTTTAACATTGCAACTTTAATTTAAATGTCGCATATATAATGAAGCAAAAAATGGCTGTAATACTCCCTTCATTTTTAGACCTCAAATTTCCACATGAACATACCATTCTCGAGAACGCATTATTACTCGTCTTTAAACTCGATTATTCCCCGGAGAATAAATAAAATGGAATCCGTATTGACCTAAGTACAAATTTGGACAATTTAAAACACGTCAGTCCTTTAAATTTTTTTCTTTAAAATTTAACGGGATTAAAGTTTAAACGTAAGTTAACAAGGAGTAGCCGAAACTACTTTTTTAAAAACAATTTATTTAATTAAATACAATAAAATGTTATATATTGTAGTCACATATTAACTTATTATGAAAGCGTTGATAGGATGTGACATAACATGTATATAGTTCTATTAATTTTTTTAAATAAACAAGTTTCATTAGTTTAGGTATTGATCTAATAGGAAGTCATATTTCTTTCCTCACTCTAAAAAGGTTTTTTATTCGTCACGTTAAGGTCTTTGCAGATCTTACAAAAAACATGGTTCCTCATATTCGTTTGCTCGTCTCTTTAAGCTCCAGCTCATCATGTAATGCTTCAGAAGAGTATGCCCTATTATTTTTGGGCAATAATCCTCTAAAAAAGGGGGGTTAAAAAATAAAGGTTTATATGTTTTGAAAATTTTATTTATTTCTTCCTTTATTACAATTACAATGGGCGTACCTATAAATAATTTGTTACCCAGCCCCTAATTATTATAAAAAGGGACTAAGTTAATTGAAGAAACAAATTTAACATATTAAGTTGTATGTCAATATTGAGTTTTTTAACCAAAAAATTTTAAAAAATCTAATTTTTTTAAATCATTTAGTTCTATTTCAAATAAAAAGATTTTGTTTCTTTTTGGATTTTATGGTTTCTAATGTCGTCTGTCAACTCATAACTAAATCAAAAATTTTCCCAATTTAAAAAGCCCTACGGCAAATTTATTCCGCAAAGTTTATTACTTGCTATAAAAAGAATAAATTTATTTTTTTTGTTATTGAAAAAATGTGCTTGGGGATGTGTGCTTAGCAACATGAAAAAGAACTAATAGAGCTTTGTAAGAACTTTCTTTAAAGTCGATTTTTTTTGATGTTTCTTTTCCCGTAGTAATTTTTTTGTCGTTTATTTATTCTCAATAACACTAAAATCTTGCCTTCCATTGTCTTTATTTGTTAATTGATACACAACTTTTTTTGGTTTTTTCCCCAAAAATTTTAAAAAAAATTTTTAAAAAAAAAATGTTACTAGTGTTTAAAGCTTCCGACTTTAGGTTTAAAAAAAACCCCAAAACGGAAGCTAAATGTTTGTAAAAAAATTTTGGTGTTTAAATTTTTAATTTTTTTCTTAATTTTTTTTAAAAAATTTTTTTTTCCAATTGAAAAGGTTTTTGGGGTTTTTTCCCTCCTTTTATTTCCCAGGGTTTTTTTTTTTTTAAATTTTTTAGTTCTTTTTTTAAAAAATTACCCTTAAGGAAATTTTAATCATCTTTTTAAAATTATTTATGTCTCTTGGAAGGGGTTTTGGGGTTTTAAACTTTTTTAAAATTTTTTATTTTTATTTTGGATTTTTCAATTTCTTTAAATTTGGAAAAGTATAAAAATTTTTCCCGTGGGGGTTCAGAAAGGTCAAATTTTTTTAGTTTTTTCCCCAATTCCCGTGCCTTTTGGGATCCCGGGGTTAAAAACTGGTTTAAGCCAAATTTTGTTTTTAAAATCCCTTAAAGTTCTTTTAAAGAAATTTTTTTTTTTTTTAAAAATTTGGGATAATTTTTTGTTATGAAAAACTAGATATTTAAAAATACATTTTATTATTTTTGGTTACTTGTTAATTAACAGGTTTGTCTATAAATGATTTTTAAAATTTGACTTTAAAATCGATAATTTTTGCTAATAAAACCCCTTTTATAATAATCAAATACATTTCCATTTCGGGGAGAGTTCGCTTGCGGCCGAACTTACAATAAGAGCCTCGTTCAGGATCACACCCTACCACGCCTGTTTCCGAAAATTAGCTTGCCGATCATCGCTTCTGAATGCATCGAATTTTGTGACTTCATTTCATGCCAGGGCGTAACAGATAATATTTATTATTTACAAGGACTTTTTACTAAAAATAGACCTGTTAATTCTAATAAAATGATAAAATAATTAAATCTACAGGGTGTAAAAGTAGTATGATCACGATTTTAATGGGCGATTGTGGAGCTCAAAACAAGTCGAAAAAGCCAAGAACGTATGGGTCTAAAGTTAATTGTTTTCGAGATATGGCCCTTCAAAGTTTAAAAAATTAGTAACCTCGCGCTCGTTTTATCGCAGCAAGTCGGAACGTCAAACGTTTTTACGAGATTTTGCATATTTATACTTTTTTAAGAAGTTGAGATCCTTGCGGGTCAACATCTTGGAGACTCTTGGGGGCAATAATATTTTCACGGATCCTCTCAGGGGCTTATCTGGGGCAAACTAAGCTGGGCCGGACAATTTCCTGCACTTTGCCTTCTCCCTAGACGGTCGTTCTACCCATTTACACTAAAATTTGTTACTTTTTCTTCCTGTCCGCGAAATGCCGCGCGGCTCGCCATCCGTTTAACTCTTCCTTTCTCTAACATTTTCAGGGCTTTGGGAGCCACAGTCTTTGGAATTTCAAATCCGTATAATATTGAGGTGTGCCGGCACTATGCGGACTGACTACATAGTCCCTGGTCCACCCCATCCCAACGAGGCATCTCTGGTGCCTTGAGTACAATGTCCTGGTGTATAATAACTTTTCCCTTCCCTAAGTGTCGCCCACGGTTGCTCATCCTTATTTGGCGGGAAGGGGGGGGCCCACCCCCCTGCAGCAGGGCTCATCGCCTTCACGGAACCTGGAGGTTCACCCTGGACCTTATCCCCCTTTTTTTACCCGCGGTCAGGGCCTCTAACCCCCAATCCTAGAAACTTTCCTTTCCCCCTTTCTGTGCTCCTGGTGGCCCCCGGGGGTGTCGCACGCTCCAACCCCCGTTTGATTTTTATGTAGGGACTTTTTTGTAGGGGACATAAAACCTGGTGTTCTGCATGATCCTGGAGTGTAGTCGAAGTCCCCGAAGGACGCCATCCCCCCGGCTGTCGGGGAACTCGCATCCCCGGGGCTCTATTTTCCCGTCTACTTCCTTAACGGCACATAATGTAGGGATTTTCCCTGCAACCGTATTTCCCGTGGATCTGGGCTCCCAAAGCTTGCTCCCGGTTAGCGCCTTTTTTTCTGGTCTCGAATATGGTTTGCTTCGGGAATCGTGGTTTTATTGCGCCAATGCCCCTTCCCCTTGCTGTTTCCTTTCTGTCACGCGGGGGGAGCCGCAAAACCCATAACCTTTTTTTTGCGTCGCTGTCGCCTAAGATACAGGGTTTTGCTCCCCAAACCCGCGTGGCAGAATGGGGGGACCGGGACGTCGTCGCTATATGGCAGCGGCGGCGGAAAATGCGGCCCCCGGCGCCGAATTTACGAAGTGTTCGTCACCCCCTTTGGCAGGACGGCTGAAGGCCGTGGTGCCCAATTTGTGGTGATTTTCCACCCCGTGGCCGAAGCGAGTTCCGGAGGGATTCGCAACGCCGAAATTGGTGGGTCTTGAGTGCCTATGTTCATCTCTCCCGGGGTTTTCTCTATTAAAACACTTGTGTTTTATCATATGTCTGA
>JAHBCN010023949.1:0-12201 GCA_019359885.1 Listronotus oregonensis | reverse complement strand
AAAAAAATTTATAAATAAAGTTGAATTTAGGGATTTTAGTCTTAATATCTAATCATTTGTATTTAATAATTATTACATAAAGGTATTGAAATTTCAAAATTCTGCTAAAAGAAAGTTTTTTTTTTAAAAAATTATCTGTTTTATATTTTTACCATTTTACATCCATTGGAGGTTAAAATGTAGATAAAAAAATCGTCATTTTTGTCGTTGTAAGTATGGGTTGGAAATTTAAAATTATATTTACCAAGAAATATAGGAAGTGGTAGTATTTTTAAAACTTTATCCCATGAGGGTTAAAAAGAAGAGATAAAAGTTTGTTTGAGATATTTTCATTTCGGGATTAAAACTATATAAAATATTTAGATTTGACTTTTAAGCTTTAATCACTTACAGTAAAAAAATATAATATAAAAGAAAAATGTTGGAAAAATTTGCAATATTAATATCAATTTGCGAAAAAGGGAAAAAAACAAAATACCTAAAATCGTGTGCCGGCAAAGCCGCAAAAAAAACTAGTTTTTTTATAATCACACAAGAAACAAAAAAAAAGAAAATCGTGCTGCTTTGTTTTCGCTTTTGTTTTACATGTTAAGTTAAAAAAAATTTCCCCTTTATTGTCGACCTGTTTACGACTGCACAAACATTCCAGAACATCTTTCAAGACAAAGGGGGATTTTCTTTAGAAAGAACTAAAAACAGGCCAGAAGATTAAATTTATTATTGCGATTTTCTGCTTGTGTACGTATATTGCATAGGTTTTTTGCTAAACAACGATTATTAAAGCTAGAAAGTAAAAAGAGTTCATTTTTTTTAAAAATTTACCTTTAGCATTACTAAGAAAGAGATGAAAAAACAATTTTTTATAAATGCTTCATAATTTTATTTTTTTAAATTTTTTATTTCATATTTTGATTTAATATGAAAGGTCTTTTTGTTAAAAAGTTTTTAAATATAAATTTATTTTTTAAATTTTTTTTTAGTTTTTTTTTTTCTTTACATTAAATAAAAAAAAAATATTAAACGTTTTATTTAATATATATATTTTTATATATATATATATATATATATATATATATATATATATATATATATATATATATATATATATATATATATATATATATATATATATATATATATATATATATATATATATATATATATATATATATATATATATATATATATATATATATATATATATATATATATATATATATATATATATATATATATATATATATATGTTGTAACGTAGATTTTCACGATGGTGGAAAGCATTTTATTTTTCCGGTTTCAACCTTTGTAGTAGATAAATTTCACGCGTTTCCCAACATCTCGTTCATTTTCGGATGCTTCCCCCGGGGGGGCTGCTGACTTTTGAATCAAGCTACGTTGACAACAACGGTGTCTGAACGGGGAGAGCTGGCAAACTGCCTTGCACAACGCCATAAACGGAGCAGTATCCAGTAAATCATCATATTAATTAAACAAAATGAAGTATCAGTAATATACATCCATACTTTCTAATTGACAGCCTTCTGTTTTTGAAGTCGATTAAAAACTTGAAGTAAAGGGTATTGTCGTCAGAAAATCTATAAACGCGAATGATTGGGGAAAAAAAATCGTTAAGGGTTTAATTTGGTAAAAGCAAGAAGATTGACCCACTACAATAACTTTTATACTCGATTAGAAAAAACAAAAAAACAAAAAAAAGTTTAGGCCAAAGATTGTAGAAAGAAACTTAATTCTGTTTATTGCCCTTTTTATTTTGCCGAAAAGCTAATAATAATTTTCTTGTCATTTTGTGCTATCACTAAAATTATATCGATAATAGATTGTTAGAGATTATATCTAGATTATTATGGTACTAGCTGTAAATACTATCAGACGAGACATTCCGAGTCTGATAACACCGTGTGCTAATAATTGTTTAGATCCGAATTTCATAAAAAAATATATTTGACGATATCTTTAAAAATTATTATTTTGTTGCATTTGAGTAAGTGATGTAAACGTAGCTTAACTTTAGAAATTTTAGCAACCTAAGGCAACAACGAAATTGTTAACTTGTGTTGTCATGTCATTGCCAAAGTTAAATATTTTAAGGTTCATCAAGCATTTAAAAAAAAAAATTTGCTCCGGAAATTAAAATTTTATAATGGTGCAGTTGCTGGATTAATGCCTGAAAAGTCGAAAAGCGTACAAAAAATTATATGTCAATTATGAAAGTTTGTCACAAGAAAAACGTGAGAATTATTCGCACGAAAAGGTATTTTTTAGTTAGTTAAAAAAACGTTTAGTGATTAAAAACTTTTAAGTTTATGGAGTTATTACTGATGTTGCAAAGCAGTTTTCAATTAAAAAAAGTTAACATCAGTAAGTTTAGTCACCTGATTGCGCAAAAGTTTTTAAAAAAAATTTTTAAAAGGGGCGGGGGAGAAAAAAAAAATCCCATTGAAAGTGTCAATGATAATAGGTATAAGTGGAATATGCCGAAGAGAAGGGCAAAAAAAATTAAGAATGGTAGATGTACGGGATAAAAGGATTTTTTTAGAATTTTATAAAAAAATCAATTTTTCCCTGAGAATTCTTTGAAGGCCTGGCAATGTCGAAGAAGTAAATATGGTGCAATTGGTTCGAACCTATGCATGAAATTTTCGTTTGGTTTTTGTCTTTTAGAAACAGAAAATGAACGAGGCACCAGGGGGTATTCTTTTAAAATGTGCAATCAATTTCTTCCTTTTTAAATTACCTTATCCTGCCGTATATAACGGTCAATGTTCCGAGGGCTTGGCTTCATTGCGGGGGATTTCGGAGTGGATTTTTTAACACTACTTTAAACACCATGGTAGCAAAAAAAAAGTGAAAAATTGTTAAGGAAAATATAAAAGACGCACGCGAAAAAAAAAAAAATTTAGTATCCATTTTGGGAGAAAATCATCATGGGTGTTTTACCATTAATTTTCATGCAAAGAAACCAAAAAATTTCAAATTAACAACCAGAATAATGGGACAATTATGACCCCTATGTCTAACAATTTTAAAAAAATGCAATAATGTAGTTTTTAAATTTTGGGATTTTTTAAATTTTGTTGTTTTCAAAAAAATTTTCATATTTTTGCCAGTATATCTAGATATTTTTTTTTTCATTATAGTACTCATTCTAGTAAAGGATGGAATTTTAGAACAAAAAATAAAACCATAAAAATTCATTATAACACCTTAAATATAATAGTTATTTATGAAAGAAGTGTGTGACATTTATTTTGTAAGGGAAAAGTTTGGAACACCACGCCGAAGGCGGAGTGTTCCATCCCTTTTGAACAAAATAAAATCACATTTAGCACGTATATTAAACACTATTTTTTCTACAAACACCAATAAAAGTCCAAATTAATGATTTTTTATCAGCGAAATTATTATTTTTTTTTTAAATCTAATTTATTTAATTCATCTATGAAATAATTTTGGGGGTAGAAAAACGATTTTGTTGATTTATCTTTATTGAAGAACGTCAAAAATCGCAATTCTTGGTCGATGAAAAGTGATCAAGAAAATGAATTTCGCTACTTTGATTTATTGCCTAATAAGTCAAAGCAACAATAGAATTTACATACGATCGGATTATTTTGATCTAAGTATTACGTTTCTGTAATTTCTTATCTGTGTTAAATCATTTCTAAAAGTAATTACTTTTAACACAAGTGCCAAATGTAATTACTTTTAACACCAGTATCATAAATGACAATTTAGACACTGACAACACGCAAAAAAAATCAAGCTTTTACGGGCTTTGTAGAAAAATAATTTATGTGCTATTAATAAAATTTAAAAAATATAATAAAAAGAAATAGGGTTTTTTCTTATTTATCACTGAGCATAAAGTATTTAGCTGTAAGTTGCCAGTTAAAAGTGGTATTTTCTATCAATTGAAACTCATATTTTTGTATAAGATTAAAACCCGGGAATCACTTTCAAAGGATATTCAGCGCTTTACATCATTTTAAACCGGTTTTTATGCCAGCTTAAAGTTTTGAAAAGGGAACTTGTTTAACGCTGAAATAGACCCCCACGTTGAACTTTAATTTTAATATTAAATTTAGAGCAACAACGACCGGACAACCTTCCGCACTATAATGTTACCTTTGTACGTCACAAAGGAAATTCTACTTGTTAGAATCGTTATTTATAAAGAAATTATGAAAAAAAAAGGGGTAAAAATGAAATATTTGAAAATTCTTTTTTGAAAATATCTTGTTAACCTAAAATAGTTTGCTTACATTTTAATATTAAATTTAAGCGCCAAAGTATTTTATGCAACGGGCTTAAGTTAAAAATACACCGCGCCTCTAAATCAACCATAATTAAAAAAATTGAAACAATGATCATAAAACATTTGTTTTGGGGGACGACCAGCCTCAGGGCGGCTACGAGCGTAAACTTACTTGCGCGGCAGATTCTCTCAGGATGGGATTTTTTCGTAGCCGCGCGATTATTTTATATTAAGTTTGCGAATATCAGCCTAGGTTTTTTTGGTTATATTTTTCATATAGTTTTGACATTCTGTTAGGAAAAAAGAAAGAGACCGACAAACTTATTATCGCGGTCCATTCCATTTACCTCTGGTCTTTTTTGGACTCTTTGAGCCTTTAGTCTAGTAAAGGAAGGGACAAAGCTGTAAATAAATCGTACAGTTTTCCCTTGTGGCGCAATTCAGGTCTTTGGGGATGCTTTCGGGAAAAAAAGTTTATCAACATTAACAGGTGGAAAAGGGTTAAAAATGGCCCTTTAAAGGGCCCCGAAAATGTTTTCCCTTTAATATCTCCCAAAAAATATAAATTGGAGAATTTTTGTTTGAAAAAAAAAATGAACATCGCCTTATAATCTACAAAAATGAGTTTTATATTTTTTTTTTCGAAAAATAGATAGTTTTCAAGATAACGGGACCCAAAATTTCCCTCATTTCGCTGCCGCTCTCCCGCTAGAATGCCGCTATTTTCATGGATTCACTTATAAGGGGGCGGACGAATTGTTCCAGGGGAAATAATGTAATTTTTTAAACAGTCAAAGATTATGGGAATGGGAAAACCCGCAACTATCATTGCATATGAGTTTATATAATCATAATAAACACAAAACAAAAGAAACACAATAAAAGCAACATGTCTACTCTGCTTCGCTACTTTGTTCTACTGAAAGGGGAACAGCCGCCGCCAGTGGACGACCCCTGTAGCACGAAATGCTTGTCTTAAAGCCGCTTGTTGACGCTCGTGTCGCGTGAGCTCGTAGCCGCTTGTTTTCGCTTCCAGTGGACGACTAGGCAAGAACGCGATTTGTTATAAGCACGCACTGCAGCAAGAATTTTCTCGTCGGTATACGATATGAGTAATTACCGTATTAGCCAAGATACCGTGCGAAAAAGGTTGGCAAAATCGAAGGTTGGACTTCAGTTTGCTCGAGAACATAAGCACTAGCGCAACCGTGAATGAGGCAATATCTTGTTTAGGATGAGTCAAGATTTTGCCCTTTTTTAGTGATGATCGATGACGACGAGTGTATCGACGCTCTGGGGGCGATACGCAGAATGCAGAATCGTAGAAACAGTAAGCTATGGAGGAGGATCTTTTTGGTATGGGGTGGCATTAATTTGGAGGCCCACCCGAAGCTGGTTATAATTCAGGAAGGTAGTTTGACTGCTGACCGATAAATCCAGGAAATTTTAGAACGCAGGGATACCATACGCCCCATTTATTGGAGAATTTTTTTATTTATGCATGATAATGCACGCCCGGGTGTACTAGAGAGGAAAAAGTCGAATATTTAGTTTGCCGTGGCCACCAAGAAGTACTGCCAACTGAGAATCTAATTGACCGTCATTTGGGCTCATGCAAATATGAAAGCAGATATATCAAGTTGAAAGTCAAAATCTAATTTTTGGCATGCCGAGGAAATGTGAAGCTGTAATTAGGGCAAGGGAAGGCAACGCAAGATATTAACTATTTTAATGTTTTTTTTAAACCAATAATAAAATAAAAATTTGGTTACTTTTTTTATTATCCCCGTTTTTTTATTAATACGCTTTGGGAATTTAATAAATTGAAAAAGATATACTTAAAAAAAATTTAAAATTTAAATAACTGCGCTTTAAAAAGAACTGAAATTTTTTGATTTAAAGATAGTTATAGGGTATTTTTAAATTATGCGTTAATTTAGGGGCCCAGTTTATATTTTCATTTACTATGTATTTTTTATCAAACAAATTGGGAATCCATAAAATTTGTAACACGTTTGTTGTTCTACATAGTAAGTCGCTTTAGTGTTAAAATTTTATCATAATATTTTTCTAAATTAGTAGTTAGGTTATTTTTATTGTAAACATGATATACCAAAAAAGCATTTCTTGTTATTTACACTCGTTTAACAATTACTACAGTTTTATTTTAAATTTTTTTTTTGTGATTCAATTATACCTACACAGCTAGTGCAAAACAAAAAAAAAATATGAATCGATTAATAATGTTGTATTTATATACAGGGTGGCCGGCCATTTTTTGACCCATTTTAATCGAGAATAATTTGGAAACAAATAAAGGTATCAAGAGCGGTTTTTGCAATTTTTTTTTTATTTTCCCTTTACGATTTTATTTGACATTCCATTAGCTCAAAAACAAAATGGCCGATTTTCCATTATAGGACAACTATGTTATTTTAAATGGAACACCCTGTATATGTTTCTATATTTTTAAAAATTTTAATTTTTTCCCCTTTAAAAAAAATTTAAAACAAGCTATGGTTTTCTCAAAAAAAACGTATTTATTGACCTGAAAAATTGACTGCATGTCGACCAACAATATTATTTAACAATTAAAATTTGCTTCATTGTTACAAAAAAAAAAGGGTCGCAAAGGTTTAGGTTATTCACAAAATAATAGTTACAATAAGGTTACATTACTTTTTAAAAACTACTGTAAATGTTGAAAAAGCCTTGCCCCCCTTCGACGCACTTATTTAAATTCCAAAAACTTATTAAAACTATTGACTAAAAAATTTTTCAGGAATATTTTCTATTATGTTTCGAATATTAATTTTTAATTGCTCTAAATTTTGGGGGAAATGGACTATAACACCTCTTTCACATATCCCCACAGAAAAAAAACTGAACAGTCAAATCTGGTGAACGAGGTGGCCAGGAAATAGGGCCTCCTCTTCCAATCCACCGTTTCCAAAAACGTTGGTCAGTGAATCCTTGGTAAGTTAGCATAATGTGGTTAGCCCCATCTTGTTGAAAATAGAGAAATTCATAGATTTTTTTTTGCAATTGGGGATAAAAAATATTTCCAGCATATCAACGTAAGTCCAAGAGGGTTTCAGTTGGTTCATGAAAAAAATGGCCCATAAATTTTTTGCTTTGACATACACACCAGACTGTACTTTTGGCGAATCTCTAACGTGTTCGTTATATGGGCGAGGATTTTCTGTTGCCCAAAAAAACCCGCAGTTATGCTTATTTACTTTTCCATTGAGGTGAAATTTGGGTTCGTCTGACATTATTAGTCATCCAAAAAAAAGTATATTGTTCCTTACTAAATTTTGAATTCTCTGGCAAAATTCCACCCTTTGTGGAAAATCAGTTTCTTTTTTTTCTTGTAACATTTAAAATTTTTTATGGCTTTAATTTAAGTTCTTTTTTTATGATTTCTTGTACTGCAGTTTTAGGAATATGGACTGAACTTGAGATTTTTCTTTTTGACAATGTTGGGTCTTCCGAGTTATCTCCAGAATTTGTAACGTTTTATTTAGCAAATTCTCATTGTTTACTAATTTCTTTTTACGGCTAAAGATCCGTACTCCAGAATTTTCTTACCAGATTTTAATTGAATTTTTTGTGGGTGGAGCTTTATTAAACATGTTTCTAAATCTTCGCTGGGGTTTTTTTTCGATTTGGTTTCGGAAACAATAACAATTTTCCTTTTTCGCTTAACGAGAACATTTTTCGCTTCCTATTTAAAATAACTTGTCAAAAATGACCAACAATGGCTGACAATGAGGCTTGTTGCTGTTATGGAAACGGGTAACTTTGTTTCCACAGGCGACTTTTCAAAAAAAACCTTTTTAAAATAATATTCCCGACATACAGTCAATTTTTGGAGGTCAATAAATGCGTTATTTTTTAAGATAACCATAGCTTGGGTTTTAATTTTTTAAAGGGGAAAGATTAAATTTTAAAAAAATTGAAACATATACAGGGTGTTCCATTTAAAAAAACAAAGTTGTCCATATCGGAAAATCGGCCATTTTGTTTTTGAGCTAATGGAATGTCACATAAAATGGTAAAGATACGAGAATAAATTTAAAGAAATATAAGTATATTTGCGAAAACCGATCTTGATATCTTTATTTGTTCAAAAGTTATTCCGGGTCAAAATGGGTCAAAATATGGACGGCCACCCTGTACTAAGTGACATAGAAAATTAAACACCTAGAATTATATATTGAATTGTCATAAAACGTAAACACATTTGCTATCACGAAAGTATGGGCTGATAAAATTTTTAAGGCATTCCGAGCCGTATATTTTTGTAAAGGCATTTTTTGTTATATCAGGATGCGAACAAAATAAACATGTTTCTTAACATTTAGTGATTTTTCGGTTTACTTTCACTCAACTGTCCGAGTTTGAGGGGTCGGATAATCAGGTTTTTAAAACCAGGTTTTCTTTAAGAAGGCTCGCTAATCGGGTAAATAGAAAAAAGCAAAAGTAATGAGATGTTGTTAAGCGTGGGTCCAAGAATTTCGAAACGACGAGTTAGAGGTACTGGGCCCGAAAGACAGACTACAGAGCGACAGGACGTTATTTGGGGCAACTTTCACTTAGAGATCGATTTTCCATAACAAGAGCAGTTGGGAAACCCGTGATTTATGTGTCGACAGGGCAATAACAATAGGACAGTTTATTGCAAAATAGGGTCTATTGGGCTGTTTTCATACCGTCCCCATCCTATACTACCTTTGATCCCACAGCATCGTCGGCAACGATTGGTATGGAGTAGGGGGGACTTGAATGGGAAAATGGAATGGAACCAAACGTATTCACAATGAGTTCTGATTCTGTTTGGCCCCATGATGGCCGTATAAGAGTAAGACGGAGACGTGGTAAAAGACGAAACGTCCCATTTTCCATCTAAAGGCATTTTTATCGCACTGTGGGTTTATGGTATGGGGTGCCAATGTTTTCCTTTTTGGGAAAAATTGCAAAATCCACTTTGTCAGCAAAACAATTCACACTTTATGTCGCACGTGTTAGTTTAACTTATTGGAAGCGTCTGGGTAAATTATCTTTTTGGCCTGCTCGATCTTGAGACATTTCCCCATTGAAAAGTATGGGATATGATGGGAAGAAGGTTGAAAATTCACCCTCCACAAACATTGAAGGCCCTACGAAACTAAATTCAGATGGCTTTGGATACAATATACCAAGAAGACATGTGCCAGTGTGTTTGATGTTTGACGCGTTTATTTTCGAGTTTGTACGGTTAAAGTCTTATAAAATGCCATATATCTATTCAAATTTAGAATATCCAAATATGGTTTTTGTTTACGGCTTTTGTAATGGGAATGCTACAGCTGCTGTTCAAAAAATACCGTGGTCCTGTTAGTTGGCCTTTAAGATCTCCAGAACTTACACCACTGGACTATTTTTTGTATTTGGGTTTAAAAAAAAAAGGTGTACGTGAAAGTCAACACTTGAAGGCCCTAATTCGACGCATTAGAAATGCGGCAGTATTTCTCCAAGAAAGACAAGAATCACTAAAAAAAAAACAAAAACCTTTGCAGACGAAATAGAATGTGTTTTGAGATTATTGACGGTTTTTTAAAAATTTGTTAAAACAGCGCTAAATTAATAAAACATGTTATTTAGGAACTTTTTTTGTTTGTAATTACGCTATATTTTGAAAACAAATAAGAATCGTATAAGCACATATGGGTTTTTTTAAAAATTTTTTTTACGTGTACAATACACACCTACAGTTTGGGCGTTCCTCCCGACTCACCCTGTATATGATTTTAATTTCGACCCCTTCGAAACATTGCATCCTCGTCTGGAAAATATGAACAGTATAAATCTTTAAAAAACACGTTTTTCTTTATTTTTGTTTATTTATTACTTTAAAGCAGTAAATATATAAAGTTATCAAATAATTATCGAAAAAAAATAATTATATTAACAAATAGCAAAAAAAAAAACAATAAATTTTTTAAGCAATTATAATATCTCGACTATTTTGTCATTCAAATTTAAATTTAAAACAAAAAAAAATTTTTTCTGGCCACCGTTTTACGCTACCTACCAAAAAAATAACCCAAAACATTTTATCTGGAAATGCCATATCAACCTTGTCCGTCTAAAAGTTACGCAAATTTTCCGCAATTTTTCCAATTAGCTTGAGTTAACTAGGGGGTAAAAAAATTTCTACAGGGAAAACCGAATATATTCTTTTCGGTTGTATGTAAAATATATTTAAATTTTTCTCCATTAGCATTTTCTGGTATTTTTTAAGAATAAATAATTGCCATACTTTTTTTAAAATGTGGTTCTATTCGAAACCAAAAAAAAAATTATAGTCGCAAAACAAAATTTATCCCACAGGCCCGCATCTTTGACTGTACCTGTACTGCCATTCTTACATAGAAGAGCTAATGTTATAAATTGGTAGTTTTGAAAAAAAAAGCATTTTAAGTTTTTAGTAATTTAAAATATTTTTTTATTTTCTTAATATGTAGAAAGGCATAGTGTAAATATTTCCGGACAGCCTGGGTTTTATTTGGGGGAGACATCCATTTGGTACTAACTTCCTGATTTACCCTGGAGGCTTTAAAGTAGGGAAAATTTGTTTTTTAAGTAGTTCCAGGTAATATTTTCATTCAAATTTCGATTTAAAAAAAATGGTGCAATTAAACGCCTCCCAAACTCCCCGCCCAAATATTTACTTTTTGGGGTATTGCGTCCTGTTTCGACGAACCTTGTTTGCTCCAGATGGAATTTTTTTGATTGGGTTTATTGTTTAACGTAAATGTGTTCATCAGTAAAACAAATATTTAAAAAAACCCTTTTTTATGTTTGCCCTTTCCGTTTTATCAAAGCAAAAATTTCCCGCCGTCTTATTTCATTTTATCCTTTACCCTTTATTTTTTTTTAAATTTTTTTGAAAAGTATTTATGCTGTTTCAAAATCGGAAGCGCTGTTGTGATCTTTTTTATGATATCCTAAAGTTTCCTTGTGCCTACCTTCCCTTTGTTTTCTATTTTTTTACGTGCAATAAAACTTCCAAGTCTCTATCATATCTTACATTTTTTTTTTTATATTCCCTTGTTTACATCTGCAGTTATTTATTACTGTGTCTTTGGTCTAATTTTTTTTTTTAGTGCTATAAATTGTTGATTTTCCAGGAAACGACCTACTAGAATACTGAGCAGCCAAATGCCTGATATTTTGGTAACTATTTTATTGATATTACCATTTATTCAAAAATATTTTTTTTAGTAGTGTATCTTATGGTTAATCTTTTTGCTGAACATTTTTTTGATAATAATAAAGCACTAAATTTTAAAATGACAACGTTAATACACAACTTACTGGTATTTTTATTTTCGCTATTAATTTGAGGCGATAATATAGTAACAATTTTTAAAAATATATTAGCATCTAACTCGCAAACGGTGTAACCGAAAAATCTTAAGTTTTTACCATAAACGTAGATTTGCATGCTAAACTTTTATCGATTTTTTTTCAAAATACTTAGGGAAGTCAATAATTGATCTTATTAAAAATTACATGGGATTTCCTATATCCCGCCCAACGATGCACCACCCGGTATATCGGATATGGATTAAAAAAAATATTATAACTTAAATTTCCAGAAATTAATAGATATTAAAATACAGACTATATTCTAAATAAGCAGCCATAGTTGCCTTCACCAAAAAGAGAAATCTAGAGGGCTTAGGACCCCCGATCCTACGAGGTGAAACAATTAAGATTGTGGGAGAGGTAAAATATTTGGGTGTCATCCTAGACTCTAAACTTACCTGGAACCATCATCTTCAGAAAATAAGAAAGAAAGCGGAGATACTTTATGTTAATCAGACGCGCTCATGGAAAAACATGGGGCCTTAAACCAGCATGGGCTAGGATACAAT
>JAHBCN010023948.1:0-12198 GCA_019359885.1 Listronotus oregonensis | reverse complement strand
GAATAGTTATAATTTTTAATCGCAAATTTTGGAAAACAAATTTTTGCTTAGCAAAAAACAATATGTAGTCACTTCCGATAAAGTTTTTAATTAACGATTTTTTAAAGGTTGTCTACATTTATTTTAAGCCTTCACAAAGTCGTATTTTATTTTTTAAGCACCCATCAGTAAAAAAAAAAACAACAATTTTGAAATGTTAAACAATTAATATGCTAGGCTTCCTTGAAAATAGACTGCAAATATTATTAACATACAGTAAAAATGTGTGGTTTTAAAGGATGTTAATAAATTCTTTGAAGGTAACAATATGTAGATTTGTTGGTCCACTCCACAGATCCAAAATTATATATATATATATATATATATATATATATATATATATATATATATATATATATATATATATATAATTTGCTAATGTGGATATATTTATATGTAGGTATGTCTCCGGTAGCGTAGTGGTCAGAGTTTCGGCTCGAGGGCCCGGCGATCCGGGTTCGATTCCCAGTGCCGGAGACACACTTTTAGGTAGTAGTTATTTAAAAATAACGTCCGTGGTGGCACTACCGCGTTGTCAAAAAGGGTGCTGTGAAATCAACATTTGCCTGTTTCAGTGCTTGGACAACGTTGACGGAACAACTGGAAGAAATGGAAAAGTTAAACACCGGAAAACCCGGCACTCACGGTACTTTGGTACTTGGTTTATATATGTATATATAATCCGTAGGATATAATATACATATATAATAATCCTTTGTGAGCTGTCTTAAAGATAAAAAAAAGGTATATATATTTATTTGTCTGTCCACGTGATTCTGAAGTTATGGCTTGAGCTAAAATCATGAAATTTGCCACAGTGGTAGTCTTTAGCAGTGGCTAGAACCCAACAAAGCCGGTTTTTTGAATTTCACCCCCGGGGCAAAAATAGGAGCAAAAAAGTGTTTTTTTACCGTTAGCCGTACGAAAGGCGTCTTACGGAGACAGAGGCTACTTAATATTGTCTCTCGCCTGGCGGAGAGAGGCTTTTCATCTAGTATACTTTATAATTTACAAAGCAAAAGTAAGCCCGTAAATTTGCAAACTTTAATTAAAAAAATATTTAGAGTAAGTTACCCAGTTGTTAACGGGGTATAAACGTTTAAAGATACATAAAATATTAATAGGGAGGTTGAGAAAACAGAGATAAAAAAAAATATATAAAATCAGACGTTCTACTATAGTAACCAGGTTGGTTTTAAACGATCATGTGGTGTAAATTATTTACCGGCACACTAAAAACAAGTTGTTTGTACATTTGACGGATCCACCTACGGACATGTATTTCGACCTGGTGAATCCGAATTTCAAGTCCGTTTGGCCCAGTCACCCTCCAGATTTGAGTAAATAATTTTTTTTATCGCTGCGACTGCAGTTTTTCGCATTTTATTTTGTTTTTTTTGCACTTTACTCAAATCCGGGGCGACCGGACCAAACGGACTTCAAATTCGAATTTAGCGGGTCGAAATACATATCCGTAGGTGGGTCCGGTCAAATTTCAAACAAATTTTCTTTTGTGTGCCAGTGTTTTTAGCTTTTTTAATTTTAAAACATATTTTTTTAATATTAGTCTAAGTAAACTTATTTTAATATTTGTATTATATATTAACAAGCATTTTTTAGTGTACGACATTTTTTAATTTCACCAGTGGCGTACGAAATTTGACCTGCCTCTTTTGGCAGACATTGATGGTACGCCACTGATTTCTCTTAAAATTAAAATTATTTTTGAAAACCCCAATCATTTCCAAGCAAAGTTAATCACTTGATTTGTTTTAATACAATGCACGGTTTTCGCTTAAAAATAAAAATCGTTTCTGTGCATTATCATAACAATATCGGTAAAGAATATCACCATGCAGAGAAATATCTACATTACATTTTTCCACGTAAAAACCGTGCGTCGGACAAAAAAAATTATAAGCAGATTTGATCTCTTGATTTTTTTTTAAACTAATATTGTTGAGCCTTTATAATAGAGGGTGTTAAAAAATTGCCATTATTGTGTCAGAGCTAGTCCGTCCCTGGCCAACTACATAAGCCAAATATGATTTAAATAAAACTTGGTTTATTACCAAAAAAAGTAACCAAAAGTTTTTTCTATTAAATGGAACAGAGAAAGTTATGTTGACGCTGCCATAGAGTACTTCCCTAGAAAATTTTATGTTGGAAATAAAACGTGACTTCGCAGGCGATTGACGTTTGTTATCCAAGATTTGATTTTGATAAATATTATTTATTGGTTCAAGTAGGTACTTAACATGTACAAATATAAATTAAATATACTTTAATAAGAATTAAAGTATGCATTAGTTGTACATACACATCCAGTATGCCATAGGTTAAAACATTAAAATTCAGTCTGCTTTAAAATATTTGATTTTCAATAAGAACGTAGATTTATACAAATAGAACGTAGTTCATACTAATCCGCGCTTCTCTAAATTAAAAAGATTATATATGATAGGTTAAAATATTTTTTAGTCTTCTTTAAAATATGTAATAACACAGGTCTACAAAAAAATGTGGTGTGTGCTGGGTGTCGGACTCAGATTTTCTGACGTATTTTTTTTTACTGAACACGAATCTGAAGTCAAAATTGGGAGTCAAACAGCAAAAAATCGAGAAAAACCCAAAAAACCGATAAGGTACATTTACCGGCACAAACCTGCTACCACGGAATGTTTTGACTGCGGCTATATAAACTATAAGAGATACAGAATATTTCATAAAACAAAACATAAAGCTTTCTTAATTGACAATACAAAAAGTTATATACACATTTGTGATAAGATAAATAATAAAGAAGTTAAAAAAAATTGGGTCCAAAAGAGCAAAAAAAAATATTAATGTGATTTTTGGAGTTTTTTTTTAATTAAAAATCATTTATTTTATTTATTTTAATCCCAAATCACTCAGACATTCAAAAAAAAACCAAATATTTTTTTTTATTCAGGGGTATTCCTTGAAATCCTAAAAATTCGGTTTTTTGATTATAACTCGAAAAATATTGCATTGAAACAAAAATGTTATAAAACATAAATTAATGGTTATGTGAAAATTCATAGTTTATGTCATAAAAAGTTTCGTATGTCTTTTATAGTTTTTGAGATATTGATGTTTTAAATAAAAAAAATCGTAAAAATCTGAAATTAGACTTTTCTCGATTGATCTCGATTTTTGCTATTTAACCCCCAATTTTGACTTGACAGATTTGTGTTTAGTGTAAAAAAAACTACGAAAGAAAATCTTAGTCTGACACCCAGCACACACCACTTTTTTGTTTGTGGACCTGTGTAATTAATTAAGTAAGTTCATGTTCATACAAATCTACACGTTTGTAAATTAAAAATGTCTTTTACAAGAACGTGCGTTTTACATATCTTACCCTTTATAATATAACTAGATGAAAAACCTGTCTCCGCCAGGCGAGAGACAATATTAAGTAGCCTCTGTCTCCGTAAGACGCCTTCCGTACGGCTAACGGTAAAAAAACACTTTTTTGCTCCTATTTTTGTCCTGGGGGCTACTGTGCCAAATTCAGAATCACGTGGACAAACAAATAAATATACCTACCTACATATAAATATATCGATATTAGCAAATTATATATATAATATATATATATATATATATATATATATATATATATATATATATATATATATATATATATATATATATATATATATATATATATATATATATAATATATATATATATATATATATATATATATATATATATATATATATATATATATATATATATATATATATATATATATATATATATATATATATATTATAATTTATGACGGTGGTTGTATAATATTATATTAAAAAAGTATATTGCAGTAAATTGAAAAATCACCTTTTACCGTTAAGATCACTGAACAATCTTGTGTTTCTAACTATAAGACCATATACTTTGGCAGCCCCATAACTCACATTTATAAAATTGTTAAATGCCAATATAGGTTTAAAAACCACTCTCCAATATTCCTAATATCATCAACATGGCCCAATACTAAAACGCGTTTTTGACTTCTACGTGAAAGGAAACTACACTACATTTTTATCAGTATCAAAATATTGTTGTTCTTTGACCACTAATCAACATTTTGTTGCAAAATAATATAATCGCCAAGTGTGTTTAGATCCTAAATATTTTTAATGTAAATAAAAATATTACTTGGCTTTTCTGCAAAATATAAATATTTATTTTAAGTACAATTTTCTTTATAACATAAAGAGTTTATCTACTCCTGCAATAATACAACAAAAGCAAAAAAATATATTATTTGAAAGTTTTATTTCTGTAAGGAATTGTATTCAGATTATTACGGTCCACTGCGAAGAGTTTTATTATCTTCTATAGACAAATGACAAAGAATGAAAGAATTAAAAATTAACCGAAAATATTTTTTCACTACAGGATATGGAGGAAAATAAAACAATCCAAAATATCCTCCAAAATCCTACGCAATGGTGGTCTGAACATAGCAGAATTAAGCTAAATTTATTTTAATAAATAAGTAAAGCAAATCCACAAATTAGCACAATATTTTTAATATCCGTTACATTATTAATTTATAATATACCATTTAAAAAATTTTAGTGCAAAACTTTCCTGTGAACTAACATTAACTTTGCCAAAATTAAAAAAAAACTTTTGCTTATTAAACTGAATAGGCTGCTAGCGCTCTACACGGTACCGGGTGTCCAAATAAGAAATTACGCCGGCTGTATCTCAAAAAATCTTTATCGCACAGCGTTAGGAAAAAAATATTTTTTGTAAAAGTGGTCAAGAGTCAAGAGAAATAGGTGGAAATTATTTTCAAGTTTCTAAAATGGCCGTTAGGGGGCGTAACTGCAATCTTGAATCTAAAAAACTGATGTTTCTGTGAATTTTGCTATATTAACCTAACAAAAAATACCTGATCTTTAAAGTCGAGCATAATTTAAACTTTTTTTTTTGACAATTACTGCTGTATCTCTAAAAATAATGTGGTGAGGGTATTTAAAGGTTTCCGTAAAAAACACTCTGTATCGTCAAAACGGCTTTTAACAAGCTTAGGCTAGCTCACAAGAGCTTTTCTTGGGCTATAAATGTTATAATATTTGAAGTTTTGTTAGTTTCACATGTCGCCGCTAGAGGGCTTTTTTCGGTATTCTGACAGAAATGGTTAATTTTCTCAAAAAAATTAAATGCATTGGTATACTTTTTATTCTCGCGAAAACCGCCTCTCGATATCTTGTTCCTTACCTAAAATTTAGGCCAAAAAAAAATTTATACGTCAATATTTAAAAAACTATAAAACCTACAAGAAATTTTAAGAGACATTAATTATGTATTTTTACGAAACCTTTAATTAAGGTTTTATAATTGTTTCGTCTAAATGCAATACTTTACGAGTTATAATAAAAAAATCGAATTCTAGGGGTATACCTTAAAAAAATCCTGAAAATTCAATTTTTTTATTAAAATTCGTAAAGTATTGCATTTAGGCAAAAAGATTATATAACCTAAATTAAAGGTTTCGTAAAAATACATAATTTATGTTTATAAAATTTCTTGTAGCTTTTACAGTTTTTGAGATATTGACGTATAAAATTTTATTTGGCCTAAATTTTAGGTAACAAGATATCGAGATATGGATTTCGCGAGCTTGTTTAAGAATCATTTAGCTACTTTTTTATGAAAAAAAATTATACCAATGCATTTAATTTTTTTGAGAAAATGAACCATTTCTGTGGGAATTTCGAAAAAAGCCCTCTAGCGGCGACATATGAAACTAACAAAACTTCATATTAACATTTATAGCCCAAGAATAGCCTTTTTTTAACTAGCCCAAGTTTGTTAAAATCGGCTTAGCCGTTTCGAAGATACAGGGTGTTTTTTACGGAAATCTTTAAATACCCCCACCACTTTATTTTTAGAGATACATCAACAATTTTCAAACAAAAAAGGTTTAAATTATCCTCGACTTTAAAAATCAGGTATTTTTTTGTTAGGTTAATATAGCAAAATTCACAGAAACATTACTTTTTAGATTCAAGATTGCAGTTACGCCCCCTAGCGGCCATTTCAGAAACTTGAAAATAATTTCCACCTATATCTCTTCACTCTTGACCACTTTTACTAAAAATATTTTCCCAACGCTGTGCGATAAAGATTTTCTGAGATACAGCCGGTACAGGATCATACATTTTCATTGATATAGCTACGTTCGAACGATGTCAGCGCTGCCCGTCGGTCGAGCTCTAAATGCAACATAAAGAGTTTTATAAAATAGCATACAATACATTTGAAGAGTAGCAAGTTTTTATTAGGAACCTTTAAAGAACAGCTAATACATAAAAATCCATTATTTACATTGTAAATTATCGTAAACTAATAATAATAAACCTTCAAGATCGCAAGGTAAATTCACTCATGGTTAATAACTATTTTATTAGCATCTTTATCTCACGACTTTTTCAAGGTTTAAGGAATTATCTGCTGTGTAACAACTTTTACGTAACCAAAATATTAGCACGGTATAAGCTCAGATAACAAGTTCACTTTTAAATATCGGAATTTTGTATGAATAAATAATAAAAAAATTATCAAAATACTTTCACAGTAATAAAATATAAAAAATATTATCCCAAAATTGTAATTTCAAAATAACAAAACTGTGTGCATGGGTAACACCAAACGAAGTAAAAGCTAATTAAACAAAAAAGTGTAAATTTTCAATCATCTTTACCAGATGAGGTAAGGGGGCATTTATTAAATACATGAGGTATTTTTCTTTCAATTTGGACCTCTTTCTACCCTTGGTGAGATTTGGTAAAATGTCGCCTTAAGTTGAGATTAACTTCATAATTTTTTAATAACTAAATTTAGTTACATGCATTTGGCTACTTATCGTTAAAAACATAAGCGTTAATACTGAAATGAAAATGAAAAAATATATATATATATATATATATATATATATATATATATATATATATATATATATATATATATATATATATATATCACACTGGTGCATTATATAAAATATGACACAACAAAAAGTTTGAAAAATTAAATAATTTTATTTATTGTCAATAATAACAATGTATATTTTTTAAATTAAAAACTTAACGTAAGATTTTCAATTCCCGTTAAATGACATTTGATGAAATTTTGCTGGATCCCTTCCCATTCTAAGATTACGTAATTATTGAATGCCCCCTAGGTATATTTATAGGGGTATACCCTTACCCTTACTAATAGAGGCTAGAACAATATACAAGTTCTTTATGTTTTCAATCGTAAATTTAATTTTTTATATTTTTTAGTACTTATTATTATTTGGATAAGATTTTTTCCTATAGTATGTTCTATTTTTTTTTATTTCACTTTTTTATGTTGTAGTGAGTTTAACTGCCCTCAGATAAAATTTCTGAACGTATTCATATTAAAACTTAAATATTATTTGAAATATAGTGCGCTAAAATTTTTACCTTTAATATTTTATAAGCAGAAGCCGAATAAGATAAACATTTTTAAAAACTATTTAGAATCAAAAATCTTCTTCAGTTGGCACTATATCTATACATTGATAACACAATATTTTTAACCCAAGGAAAATAGTTAAAGAATGAAGATAATTATTTAGCATATTATTTGTTATTGTAATTAGACAATTAAAATTCCTATTTGTTATTTTGATATTATTGATATTTTAAAAAAACAATCTTAAAATCTGATATAATTATAAGTGTTTTTTAAATTTTTCTGTTTATTCGTGATGTCGTTATCATAGGAACTAGAATTTTGATAGATGTTAAGCAAATTTCGTTCTTTATCTTTCAAAAACCGTGCATGTAAAATGTAGCTGTGAAATCCTTATTAAATTTTATTTAAATCTACTTAATAAATATACTGATAAATGAAAATGTTAATGCAGTTAAACAATGTTTTTTATGTATTATTTTTAAATAACAATAAATATCGTTCAAGAGCAGGTCGGGTTCACGCAATCAAAAATTATTTACTAGAACTTTCTTAACAAAAAGTTGATTCATTGATTTTAATTAAAATCTTATTCAGATTTGCCTTAGATCTCCAATAGTCCAGAAAACAAAGCTGAAAAAAGAGTGCAAAACCTTGCAATTTTTTTAAAATGCATAGATTTGCATGAAATTTGGGATTAACCTTAACTTACCCTCCTCTTTAAAATCTACATTATCTACATCTATATTATGCCGATGGGCGCTCCTTAATTTTTAGGGGTGAAAACTACCCTTTATTGCTAAAACATAAACTATAGATGAGTAAAATTTGACTTAAATAAGTTGAAAAGTAGTATTTTGTTCCTTTAAAACATTATTTGAAATATTTCAGCCCTTGAAAATCAACCCCTATTATCATTAAAAAAATACCCTAAAAAATTAATATTATTATCACAGTGTTTTGAATGAAAATTTGGTATTAGGCTTAACTTACCATCCTCCAAATCTCAATTATGCTACGTTGCTTTTAATTTTTTAGGGGTAAAAACTAGCCCTTATTGCAAAAACCTTTAAAACTTTCATATTACATGTTAAGTCACAGAAAATTAGGCTCATATAAATTAAAAAATAAGTTTTTTATTCTTTAAAACATTATTTAATAGGTTTTAACTCTTAAAAATCAACCCTTTTTATGATTTTAAAAAAAATTGTTTACCCTAGAAAAATTAACATACTGTCACAGAGCTGTAATTAAAAAATGTGACTGCTAAAAAGTATTATTATTTTATTTTGTAATTTTTTAATCCTTAAAAATCTACTCCTTACAATATTACAAAGCAAAAAATAGTACAAAACCGCGGATTTAAAAAAAAAATGCATCGAATTGCTTTTAGCATACTCCAAAAAATTGTCATAAAAAGTTCTTAAAAAAAGCATTTTGTTGGTTTTCTTAAGAGCTATAAGGTCCTATATAATAAAACTGTTTAAAACCCTTACTTTTTTAAAGGGTTGAGTTTAAAAAGCCGAAACAAGGTAGTGCCTGTCTATACACACGCGTTTTAAACGTTTATATCTCACTTAATTTCCGTCATACAGTAAAAAAGCAAAATATTTTTAATTCACAAAGCTATAATTTGATACATTAGTAATTTTTACGCATCTTCCTTTGTTTTCGAGTTATTTTCAAGAAAAGTCATTGGTCATATCAGAGTCTATTAATCTAAAGGGGTTATGACATCGTCGAGAACGGGGATAGAAAAAGTCCAAGACGTGAAGGTGTGAAAGGGGTCGCTTATGTTGGCGGCCCTGTCGGGTAACTTTAAAAGTTACTAGCATTCTCAGCTGTGGACAGAGTCGTGCCACAAGTCGAAGTTTTTATATGGGGTTATTTTTACGGTTGAAAATATTTGTGTACAGAGTTGATATTTTATTGGTTTTGACTGTTTTTACTATATTGTTTTTGGTAAAGTTTAGTCGTGTAGTTTTAATTAGTCCTTAGTGTGCAATACACCAAAAAGTTGTGTTTCCCATAAGGATTCTGTTATTTGCTCGGAGCATGTTAAAACAGACCATTTTTATATGTCTTCCAGAAAAATTGCAAAAGCGATATGAGATCCTGATCAAAAAGGAAAAAGGTGATTAATAAAAGAAGGTAAGGTGAAAAATATGATTTATTCTAATGCTGCTATTACTAACAAATATTCTTTTATTGTAGCAGTTCCATTCATTGCATTATTACACCTCGGATAACACAAACACGGTTTTTAAGTCCACCAGTGACTCTTCACAACTCGGAATGTAGTTACACAGTTATTAGTAAGTAAATTGAAATTTTTGTGTGATTTTAATTATAGTTATTTGTTGTCAAGAAAGTAAATAGTCAATATTGACTTGCTTATACCTAGAACTGATCAACTTTAGGTATATGCATTAATGTACTTTCAGAATGTGTATTTAATATTTTTTTCCCATTATTTTTTACATTTATTAAGTTTGCAGTTAGTTACATTCTTTAATTGTATTTAATTTTTTTTGGATAGTTATCTACCAATTACTTGGTATATTATGTTGAAAATGACATGTTTTAAAATATAATTTATATTTTTTAGATTTGCCTTTTACAACTTTAAAATTAACTAATGTAAACCTACCTTGCACTGAAGAAGTTTTTGTTTAGATTGTATAGTATGAAGTGGACTGCGAAGAACTTGTAAGTAAGTTAAACTTTCGAGTACCAAATAAGAACACGAGATCTAATTCTTTGTTTTATCTTGCAAGGGCTGCCAACAAACTATAAATGAAATTTTTGTGTTTGTATTAAGTAGGATTTTAATGCTTAAATGATGTGTATATTTTAAAATATAAAATGTAGTATACCACAAAATATTATTAAATAATACCACTAAGTACTGTGTTCTTTTCTTCCATATCAAAATGTAAAAATTTCAGTTGTATTTTATTTAATTGTTGCAATTGTAAATGTATTGTAGTGTTGTAGTTGTGAAACAAATAAAGTTTAGTTTTTGAGCAATAAACCTGTATTCACATTTTTTTACATAAAATAATTCATTTTATTGCCAAAGTGGAAAATTTTGCTATTATTCTGCAATATCAAGATGCTGTATGGTCCGTAAGTAAATAAATAATTAGTTTTTAAAAGTAACTTAATTAGTTTTTAAAATAAAATAAATTAAGGATTAATAGACAAGTTTATATATTTATGAAGTAATACAAAAACACCGTCATAGATTCCTAAAAAAAGGTTAATTTTTCTATGGCTTGCAGTATCTGATTTGGAGTTGGATATTTTGTAATCTTACAAAGATCTTCAAGATAGCTTGTAAAAGCCCATTTCTGATCCTGCATTTACAGAAAAGCTTCCTTTCTGTCTTTCTTCTATAGGTATTTTCACGGCTTCTGCTTAGACAAGTTGGCCTGGATAATTCCTTTTCTGGCAGCTCCCAACAGAGCAACACATAGTGTAACTTTTATGCATCTTTTAACAGTTCAGCTAGAGAGGCCCCGAACTTCCCGCTTTCTTCGGTCCTTCATCCCTAGAGTGTCAAGACTATGGAACCTGCTACCTGCAGAATTTAAGTCTCTTGTAAATATACTCCCTCTTACCACACTTCAGCCACCCACGGGGCGTTCATACTAGGCCTCAGCCTTCGCGGACTGTTCCAAGATAAAAAAATAATTAAAGTCCCCAAACTTGCTCATAAAATTTTATAAACGTCGTAATATAGGTGGGTATTATTAAAGAAAAAAAAGATGTTAATAATTCAATATCGTATGTTTAAAAATAGAGTAAGTACTCATAATTATAACAAATTAGCAATCATCAGTATTTTCTACATTTTAATTTTTTTCTCATTTTTTAAATATTTAATGTAGTAGATACCATTGAAAAGGTACGCCATCGTCGTGTTGTCGCTTTAATTTTTAATTTCAATACTTAATTGAATTACATTTATATTTTTGAAATATAAATTTTGTTCGTCGGTATAAAAGCAGTTTTTTCGTTTCCACCTTAATTCTACGCCACTGTCCGGCATAAAATCCAACATGGCCGAAATGGCCCCTTCTTGACGTCACGAAGAGTTTTTCAATATGGCGGATGTCATAACCCCTTTAGATTAATAAACTCTAGTATATTGGTCAGAATTGCACCTTATTCGTAAGATCGTGAAATCGGAAACAAAATTGGTAACCTTACGAATAATCGTGAGATCTGGCATCACTGAGTGTGTGTATGTGTGTTGTCGCAGTCCAGCCGAAGCATTCTCCTCTTCTTCTTGGGTCGGTAGAAAAGGAATCAGCTGCTGCGCGTTTTCTGTCTGTCATTATTTCGCTCAAGCCTTTGCCTATTAAATTGGCATCTCCTTTTATCCCACTGAAAATCTCTGCACCTAAGAAACTGGTTTGCCAGACGTGTTTACTCTTCTTTCGAGACAGAAAATGAAATTAAAAAATCAAGAGAAAAAATTAAGGAAGAATTGTTTTATGAACTGCAACATCACGTTTTCTTAGACCCCCCGTCTCCTCTTGTCACATCTTGTCACAATAAGCGATACCCCTCCCCCCGTAATGCGAACGTATTTTATAAACGTCCCCAAAGAAAAATTATTGAAAAAAAGCTACTTTTGTTAGTTTTAAAAAAATTAAAAGC
>JAHBCN010023947.1:0-12217 GCA_019359885.1 Listronotus oregonensis | reverse complement strand
GTACTGGTTGTACACTGCTGTGGTAAGACTCATGATAACCTACGGTTCAACTATCTGGGGGCGGGAAAATAGAACAGAAAAAGGAAAAGAGCTGGAGTTATCCAAACTCCAGCGACTAGCATGTCTCTGTATAAGGGGAGCCATTGGGCACCCAATAGCACCCAAAGGGAAACCCTACTGCCCCCCCTTTTTGGTATAATTATTAAGGCGGAGGCAAATTGGGGCATACAGGCTGAAATGCAAGGGGGAAACCGGTCCCGGGGCCCCTTTCCCCTGGGACACCCAGAATAACGAGCGGTATCACAAATCCAATATTTGAGATGACCCATGATAAAAGCCAAAACGGATAAATACACACAGACCATACAAAACCCAGCTTACCGGGGGCGGTAGTGAGCGATCTCCTGGTCAGTCTCGGAATTTGGTTTGGATACCGATGGATCCAAGACGGGACAATGGAGCCGGCGCAGGAATACATGGTATGACCCCCAGGTTTAATGCTTATGTTTCCCCTTGGGGAAATATGCCACTATTTTCCAGGCGGAAATATATGCCATTAAACCATGTCTGCGAGAGAACTTGAGGGGGGAGATATAAGGGCAGGGACATTACTATCTTCTCTGATAGTCAAGCGGCCATAAAAGCTTTGGCTTCTCAACAAGGCAACTCAAGGTTGGTTTGGAACTGTCTGCAATGCCTCCTAAACCGGGCTAACCAAAAAAAAGTTACACTTTCCTGGGTGCCAGGGCACAGGGGAATACAGGGCAATGAAAATGCAGACTCCCGGGCCCCGGGCGAGGCCCCCAGCAATGTTTGTGGGTCCTGAACCTGTTTTTGGAATACCAAAAGCCTCGGTTCGTGGCTACATGACTCGGTGGATTCAAACACAACATCAGGCATACGGGAACCACATTCCAAGGCAAGATCACAGTAAACCCAAAGTTGGACTCACCATCGAATGCATTGACAAGTGAATTACTAAAACTAAATGGGAATAGATTAGAATAGTGACAGGATTAATAACCGGACACTGCACCCTAAGAAAACATATGCACACTATGGGCATCTATAGAGAAGAACCCATTTGCAGACTATGTGACGAAGAGGAAGAGACAGCCTCTCACATCATATATGAGTGCCTTGCACTTACATACTGGAGAACAATTCAAAACCTCATGGTGGACACTAACCACCAGGAGGCTGGAGACCAGAATAGAACAGTAAAAGGGCTACTACACCTGTCTAAGGTGTCAAACCTTTTTAACTGAAACAAATACACAAGAGATACAACAAGCCCTGTAGGCTGCAGTGTCGAGGCGGACAAAACCTCAACTTGTGTATTTAGTTTATCAATCAATCAATCAATCAAGTATAATTTAATTTAATTCTGAAAAAAAAGGCCATGATAAACATGTCCTGGCAACGCCAAGTCGAACTCACACGCCGCTTTTCGGTTGTTTAGAAATCGCGCGTTCAACGACGAAATAAATACACATAATATCTCACTACACCCCTCTCCTTACTTGTGATATTTCGTGATTTTTGTCTAACCCCTCCCGCCCTTTCGAGCCTCACGTGATTAATGAACGAACCCTACTCAGTTTCGACAAAAGTACGTCCTGCAACTTCAGTAAGAAAATATCTTTCTTAGTAGAGCGTAAGTAATGTTAGTAATCTTTTACGATAAAAATATTTTACCTATGTTAAAGAAATATGTCAATATGTAAAAAATATGTAAATTTTACATTAGCATATAATTAATCCTAAAAAAGTACTGATCTAAATATTGTTTGACTTCAGCTTAAGGAACGTAATTTATATTTAATAAGTAATATATACTACGGCACGATATACCTATCATGTTACTAGAATTTAAGAAAAGAAAAAGGGCTCGTGTATGGCAAAAGTGGGATAACTCAAAAATGTAAAAATTAAGGTAATGTAAATTAAAGAACAATTAAAATTATATACATTTTTCTTTAAAATATTTTGACAATTCTGTCAACTTTTTTAAAAGAGCTCTTAAAATTGTAAAAAAATTAAAGGAAAATTTTAATTAAAATTTTAATTGTTGTTTAATTTACATTAACACAATTTTCACATTTTTCGACTTTTCCCCTGTTGGCGCCATATATTTGTTTAGTAATTTTGTATGGAAATATTTAATTATAAACTTTATGCTTAAAAAACTCCCAGAGAATAGAAATAACGTCTTGAGGGTGCGACAAGTATACTAACTCTACAATACAACCATACTAGTGCACGCAACTGAAACTCACTCTCGTAAAATTGCCATACTGTCATTAAAACTTGTTACAAATCTTGCAACTTCGTACATTGCCAGATTCAAAATTAACAATATGTTGGGTTTTTAAATTGTTTTTTAGAAGGAAAACTTTAACTTATTACTTATATACTCTCAGTACTTAAATTAAAAACAGGTTTTTTTTTAAACAAATTGTTAAGTAAAAAGGTAGATTTTAGAAATCTTAACTAAAGCTAGTATAATTTAAAATTAGTTGTGTGATTAAAATTGTTGTTCAGTTCCAGCTTCGTTATTTCATCTAGCGTTTGTAAACTTATTTGTTGGATATTTTAAAATTATTACAAAATATTCTTGGATATACTCGCCAAGCATGTAAGAAGAAATCGCTTTTTTCCAGGTTCCAGGGTATAGATTAATGCAGCCACAGAGAGTGCATAGAATTGATTGGCCCTTACAAATTTGCAAAAAACTATTAACGTTTCTGTCGCCGTTTACAAGATATAAAATACCTTTAATAAAAAAATGTTTATTAGACAATTTAAATAATTTTTTAAAATTTTTGGATTGTCTGAGATTCTTTTAAAATAACGTTATGTACAAATGACATTAATTAGTTATGAAAGGTTTATTTATGTTTTGTGACAAAACGTCATTAAAAGTTCAAAAGCTATCAGAATTTCCTAAGTTTTCAGACCTAAAATTTCGTTTAATTTTTTGTTTTAGTTTCAATCTTGATAACGGTGACCGACTTGCCACCGAAACGTAGATTAATATTTGTGATTTTTTGGGTTTTTGGGGGTTTTCTTCTTTTTTGTTGCAGGCGATCTGCAAGTTCATAGGGGTCCATAGGGCTGGACAGGGTCAGCCCGCATACCCCGGGACCCGGACCAAGAGGGTCCCATTTTCCAAAAAGTAAAAAGGCGAGTAACCCAAATAAAACAAACTAAAACATGGATCCGCCACAAAACTATAGAACATATTTAAAAAAAAAAATAAAATTATTGTTTTTTGTCGACTAAGGCTTTGGCTAGTTTTATCATTGTTAATAAATGCGTGAGTTATGCATAAAATATACATGTTAAAATTTTTACAAAAATGTTGCTTAAATGAAACTTTAAAACAACTTGTATAAATCGACTATCGATACTTTTACCCCTCTCGTCAATTGTAAAGAGTTATCCGGAGGTCACCATTGACGTCAATGCGGTTGGTCACGTGCTATCGTGGGTTCTTCGTTGCTATTGTAACCACAAGATAAACTTTAAGTGGGTATATAAATAATTATTATTGATACAGGGCGCTTTAAAACAATATTATGTAAAAATATTAAGCGATTCTAATGCTGGGATTAAAACGTTATATTACACATAATGATGTAATGAATGTTTAAGTGGGAAGATTATATGATTTTTCTCCAGAGCATAGAAAAAATATACACACATTTTAAATTTTATAAAAATCAAAATTCTTTTGTACATTGTGAAAGAATGATTTACTTTGCGACAATATAACTGAAAACAGAAATATACCGTATTATTATTTTCTAATAAATAAACGTAAGTAATAAAAATTAAAAAATATATTTTTAAATAAGTGTCATGTATTAAAAAGTAATAATTAAAAATAATAAAAATAAAATTTAAATTTCCTTACAAATATTACAAATATAACCTACATTTAGTTCAAAAAGAATAAAGTATTTTTATGGAGTTATATTGTCGCAAGGGTAGATTATTCCTTTACAATGTTCAAAACCATTAAGATTTTTATAGAATTTTAAAAGATACAAAAATTTAATATAAGTTTTTTCAATCCTATTCGAGGTAAGTCCAAAAATACGAATTTTAGTGGTATATTTTGTAGTAGTAGTGGCGCAAAGTACCTTTATATTTAACAATATCAAAAATTGTTATTATAAAAAGTTGTTCGGAATTAAAAATTATGTTTAAATATGCAGTTGCATTAATTTATTATATATTTTAATACCATCAAAGATAATATAACTACGGATAAGATGAACCATTCAATGCTATATTTTTGATACCCCTAATGGACTTTGGCTAACGCGAGCCGATGTCCATCGAGAGATTTTCGCGCTATCCTTGAACGAAAGTTAAACAGTGTTGCCGGTAGGCCTTTACTATAGGCGTGATGAAACGCGACTAGAAAATACACAATCCGTTTAGCCGCCCGCTTTCGCTACTTCGTGTTCCGAATAAGGTACAAGCGACAGACATTATCAATGTCGCACATGGTTTCGTACCTCGTTTCACTGGGGCAGGGGTTACCGACTTACATACGCCCCATTTAAATGAACCATCTATCCGTAGTAGTATTATCTTTGATACCATCCACAATAAACCACCGGCTTAATTTACAATTTACCTAGGTAGGCCATGGTATTTTTTATTTTAAATTGTTCTGACAACTATTTAACATATAAGTGAAAAATTTTATATTATGTTTAATTAATAAGAATTAAATGCTTAAAAAATTAAAATTCGCTTGTATTGTAAAAAACGGTGACAGATGTGTATAGAAAGATGTATGGACATTTTGTAGGTGAATTATTGGTCTATTTGAAAATGGGATAAAATAGAGTATGTTGTATTTAAAAAATTGAGTTTTATTCGTTATATAATATTGGTAAAAATGCAATTTTTCTGGGACACCCTGTAGGATATATTGCTATAATAGCATGTAGATCTTTTAAATATAGCCATTGTCCAACACCAAAAAAGTTTCCAGTATCCTGCTCGGTTAGGCACGTAAATATTAAACCTTTTTAACATGGTGATGTTCCTTAAAAAAATGGTTATTAATTATTTTCTCAAAAACGGTAAGATATAGGTATAGAAAGATGTTAACAAAAATTACTAAGAATTTTGTGTAGAATCCGAATATATAATAAAAAATAGGGTGTTCCATTTAAAATTACAATGTTGCCATTGGCTTCGGTTAGATCTGGCAACGCTGCACTTGCCAAAATATTTTTAACATAATAGCTTATCACCTATTATGATCGTGTGTCAAATTTAAAAAAGTTCTTTATTTTTGGTTCTCCAGAACTTTTAATAGGACACTTAACGTGAATTGCCCTGTTTTATATATATATATATATATAATATATATATATATATATATATATATATATATATATATATATATATATATATATATATATATATTTTTTCAGTATGTCCACGGAAAAGGTGTTGAAGAGAAAAATTTTTTTATTTTTGATTTTATCGAAAAAGTACTTTGATAAAAATTTTGCTACTTCAGAGTAAGATTGATAGAAACATTTAACATATTTTATACGCGGTGTTCAGAAAATTGAAAAACTTAAAATGGTACAAGTGTAAGTGCATTATTTGAGAAGATATGGAAATAAGTTACTGGAAAAAGTTGTTTAAAATGAAAAGATAGTCTCTAATACCAATTTTCGAAAAAATCGGCCTACTTTAATTTATTTTTGATTAAATTTATTTTAATATCAATTTAAATTTTTAATATTAATTTTATCAAATGTTTTGCTATTAAGTAAGCATTTAAAGCTGACGTAACTGCTTCTAATGAATTATAAAAGCGAAGTGTCAATAAAGCTTGTCACTATCAACGCCTACTAGTACAATAATGAGTTGTTAATTTGGAATTATTATTTATCACAAATTAATAAAAGTAGGCCGATTCTTTTACTTTTGAACAACTTTTCTTAGTAACTTATTTCCATATCTTCTCAAATAAATGCACTTGACTCTTGAACCATCTAAAGTTTTTTCAATTTTCTGAACACCGCGTATAAAATTTATTAAATGTTTTTATGGCAATCTTACTCTAAGAAATAGCAAATTTTTTTTAAAAGTAGCTTTCTTTGATAAAATTAAAAATAAAGAAGTTTTTTACTATTTAACACCTTTCCATGGACGTATGGTTTCCAGAAAAGGTTAAAGGGAAAATTTTATTTTTAATTTTATCAAAAAAGCAATTCTGATAAAAATGTTGCTATTTCTTAAAGTAAGATTGGGATAGAAAATTAAACATATTTTATACCGGTGTTCGAAAATTGAAAAAATTTAAAAAATGGACAAAGTGAAGTGATTTATTTAAATATATGAAAATAGTTACTAGAAAAAGTTGTTCAAACGTAAAAGGAGTTCTAATACCAATTTTTTGAAAAAATCGGCCACTTTTATTTATTTCGTTAAAATTTATTATCAATTAACTAATTCCAAATTTTTTCTAGTAGGCGTTGTGGAAAGCTTTATTGACATTTGCTTTTATAATTCATTAGCTGCAGTATCGGCGCTGTTGCTGTAAATGCTTACTTAACAGCAAAACATTTGATAATAAATTGATATTAAAAATTTTAATTGATATTAAAATAAATTTAATCACAAAAAAAAAAGTAGGCCATTTTTTCAAAATGGTATTAAAAACTACCTTTTAATTTTGAACAACTTTTTAACTTATTTCCATATCTTTTCAAATAAATGCACCCCTGTACCATTTTAAGTTTTTTCAATTTTTCTGAACACCGCTTAAAATATGAAAGTTTCTATTCCAATTTCTTAAAAGGGGCAAAACATCAAGAGTACTTTTTCGTAAAATAAAAAAAAAAAAGTTTTTTCTCTTCAACACCTTTTCCGGGACATACTTATATATATATATATATATATATATATATATATATATATATATATATATATATATATATATATATATATATATAATATATAAAAAAAAAGTTTTCCCAGAAAAATAAAATAATTATTAAACATTTTCTTATATGACCAGATACGTAATAAATATGCTAATAATAATTCTGTGAACGGGTTTTGTTAGTGTATTATTTTTGGGCTTAGAGCATTCTTTTTCCTTATTCTAATATTAATTTGATGTACTGGTTTATTCATGAGCCGTTAATTTTTTACGGAATATTCGTAATTTTTTTTCGTTGCCAGAAGTACAGGGTATTAATATCCAGGTGTGAAAATCTATTCTCTACTCCTCTGTGGAGTGTGGAGTAGTGGCCCAGATAAATCCACCCACATGGATTTATCTGGGGTAGTGGTATAGAATAGCATTTATAAGGAGAACTAGTCCACCAAAGAGCAAAAATTAATGTTGTTGGTTTTAACTTACATTAAGAAGTTTTTTTTTAATTTAAAATTGATTTTATTGACCGTCCGGATACCGGCGTATATGGGAAAACTTTGTATGTTTACCTCTTTTGGATTGGTATCTAATTATGTAGTGGAAACCATAAAGCGTAGTTCATATGCTTGCGAAATGCGATTTGCGAATTGCGAAACTTTTTTCTGATTGGTCATTTCAAATGTGTCAATTGTAGGAGCTCTCTATTCTTAAGTTTTTTACGATTCGCAATATTTAAAATCTAGGGGGCGGGAAAATTGACGGATTCTTATTGGTCGACTTCCCAAAATGATTATCCAAGAGGTTAATGTCACTTTTTTGCGTTTCTAATATTTGAAAAAAGTGGGTGGAAAATTGACTTTGATTTAAGATTTTGCGAATTCCGCAAAAATTAAAGGCCACGAGCATGCGTATTGATATAGATACTGTTTGATTTTGGCGTTTCTCAAAGATTAAGTTAATACGGTTCAATTCCTGGGGCCATGTAATATTTTTATATATATAATATATTATATATATATATATATATATATATATATATATATATATATATATATATATATATATATATAATACAGGGTTGTGATTTAATAACGGATAAATTCAATAAAAGGGGAGGTATTTTTTTAAAAACCCTCGGGCCGTCAATTTTATTTTTGGATCGGGCATATTTTGACATCAAATGTAGATATACAGGGTGCCAAGAAAGTTTGACAGGAAAAATATTTTTTTCTTAAATGGAACCCACTGTATATTTTTGCATTTTTGGATTCTCCCGAAAATTCTGGACACTTTTATGTTTTAATGTCATATACCTATCTTCAACTGTTCACGGTTTAAATTTCGTTTAAATAATAATTATAACACTTTATTGCAACACAAATTGATTAATTATATTCCACATTTTTGAAATTTATTTTATCAAATGCTGGAAGTGGCCGCCATTAACAGTCTGCATAAGCGATCGATAAATTCTTGCTGTACATTTTCAACTGTTTTGGGGAAATATTCCAATTGCATTACGAATGCGATCTTTGAGGATATCAAGCGTGTTGGCTTATCTTTGTACACTTCATTTTTAACCCTAACCCCAAAGAAAGTAGTCCAATGGTTAAGGTCGGGTGATCTAGGTGGCCACTCCCATTGATCCCGTCTTTGGAAAAACATCATCTAGGGAATCTTCTAACAATAGCAGTATAGTGGGGAGGCGCCCCATCCTGTTGAAAATAATTCTTGATTTGGGGATGTCAGGGTTATTTTCATCAGGATACAGTGTCGCCAATGCTGGAATCAAGTCTCCCACCCCCAAAAGTCATGATAACCTGTCCTTTAAAGTTCCTTCAAAGAAGTATGGTCCAATTACTCTGGTTATTAATAATCCCTGCCCATACATTCACCTTTTTTAATTCTAAGAATGACTTTCCCTAAACCAGTGTGGATTTTCAGGTGCCCAGTACCCTAAAATTATGCCTATTTACTTGTCCATTTAAAAAAAAAAGTTGCCTCGCTGAAAAGAAAATTTTTGTTTCACTAGTCTAGGGTTATTATCAGTTCTCTCGGTCATGGTCTCAAAAAACTCGTTTCTGCGATCTGGATCATCTTCTAGTAGCTCTTGAAGTAATTGCATTTTATAAGGGTGCCACTTTTCCTTCTTTAAAAATTTTGTTACGCCTTTTTCCTGGTCTGAATATCCTTCGTTTAGTCTCTCTCCATTAGCCTCAATTCTACTGTTGTAGACTGACTTACAGGTTCTCTGTTGGATATTTTTTTTGAACATAATTCGAACTTCGTTTGTGTTCTAGTTTTCTCACCACAGCCAAGCATAATTAATATTTCGATTCTCTGAGTCTCAGTTAAACGCATTGTAATTATTTTAAATTTTACCAATACAGTTGAAACTTTTAAATAATTGACACTTTATTTGAAGTCTATGTCAAATATTCACAAACAGAGGTGTATAGGTAATTGGAATGACTGGTTATAAATGGTTCATGCGTTTAGTCTGTTAATGGCGGCCACTTCCAGCATTTGATAAAATACATTTCAAAAATGTGGAATGTAATTAATCAATTTATGTTGCAATAAAGTGTTATAACTATTATTTAAACGTAATTATTTCGTGAACAGTTGAAGATAGGTATACGACATTATACATAAAACATGTCCAGAATTTTCGGGAGAATCCAAAAATGCAAAAATATAAAATTGGGTTCCATTTAAGAAAAAAAATTTTTCCTGTCAAACTTTCTTGCGACACCCTGTATATCTACATTTGATGTCAAAATATGCCCGATCCAAAAATAAAATGGGCGTGTCCGAGGATTTTTTCAAAAAAGAAATACCTCCTTTTATTGAATTTATCCGTTATTAAATCACAACCCTGTATATATATATATATATATATATATATATATATATATATATATATATATATATATATATATATATTATATATATATATATATATATATATAGTGTTTTTTTTTTCGATAAAATCATAACTTAGGATTAAAGCGATCCTTTATTTCATGACAACCCGTCATTCTCTCATATGTTTTAATAGCACATATGCAGTTGTGATTTCAAGTAAAAATAAAATAAAAAGTTTAAAGTTTAACATATTCCTACTGATTCAGCCTCACCATTGTCTTTGTAATAAGTAAATCCTTTTTAAAGACAATGGCCTCCCGTTAAGACTTTTAAAAAGCTCAGAAAGAAAGATGAATCAAAATATAATCTTTCTCTCTCGCTCCAACGTGCTAATTTGTGAAAGGACTGGCTGACGAATCATCACGACGAGTGGAATATATTTCTTCACCAAATGAGCACGTAGAAGCGAGAGGGAAAGGTTATACTGTAATTCTTCTTTCGCTCTCCTTGCTGCCTAGTAGCAAGGCTTCCTCTTAGCTTTTTTCGGGTTGGAATTCTGTTCCTAAAACCCTTTGCGATTCAAAATTGCCTGTTCGTTTTTTAAAGAACGCAAGCCCGGAGGTTCTAGAACAGTAATTATCCAAACCCAAAACACTTATAAGTATATGCTCAAAGATTAAAATTAGTTGTGATCTTTAATGTAATTTCTTATTTTTATTTTATTTGCCTGTATAAAGACTTTATGGGTATAAAATATATTTATTTTTTGTTGCTTGTTTTAATAAATCCACCTTATAAGATGCAATTATGAAGGTCATTGCAATAGCCCTTCTTCACCAGTAAAAATTTTCAACTTGATCCTTATTATTCACAAAAGACCAAAGCATTATAAATGTTTATTAAAACAATACACAGAGAAATATCTGGCATAAGATACAATATTGTTAAAAAAAAAATAATTATAAATAACACAAAAAAGTTTTAAAGAAGGGAAATTAATTAAAACGTCAATACAGAGCGTCGACCCTTCCATCTTGCATCTTGCGTTCATCTTGCCAACAGTTCCAGCACTAAATCCCTAAAAAATTCGCAGTCGCAGCGCTATTAAATACCAAAAAAACCGGCGGAAAAATTTTGCGAATTCGTAATTCGTAAATCGCATTTCGCAAGCTTATGAACTACGCTTAACGGTATTTTTTGCACGTAAGAATCTGCAGTATCAAATTATTCAAAAATAGTTGCAAGCATATTTAAGCTTTTGCATATCGTCCCTTTAAATCAATACTATCCATTTTTGAAAAAATTGAGATTAGAAAAGATGATATAGTAAAGTGTTTTCGATCGACTGCAAACAAGCCAATGTATTAGAGCTCCGGTATTTTTCGGCCTAAATTTTCCCAATGTACGACAATGAATCTATGTCTAAAAAGGACATACATACCGTTAGTATGCCCTTGTAAACCAGGGCCGCTTGCACCGATCGTAATTTAAGCTTAGCTTTGAATTAAACTGGGGTTTTTTAAAAATCAACTCCCCGCCTCTAAACTTAGCTTAAAGAAGTCTAAGCAAGGGGGGTTTAAAAAAAGCCGCCAAAATTATGGGGGTTTAAAACGGAAAAGCCCGGCTTAATAACCTCAAATTTTATTTAGTATTTGCATTTTTGTGTTAATTTGATGTATTGCGTGTGTTTTTTTCCCAAAATAAAATAAAACGATTTGCAGAATTTGATGATAATGTTGACATTTAAAAATATTGAAATTTAATTTTGGACAAGTTTATGTAAGAAATAAAACCCCCAGAGGAATTTTCGGTTTAACCTTCTGCGAAGATTTAGGCTGTACAATCGTTCCCCTATGTCCAAGACCCCTTCAAATCAAACTTGGAATATTTTTCTACATAATATAGCAATTGAAATGAATGACCAGAGCCACCCACCAGGTCATTTCATAAAAAGAAATGAAAATTTTTGATTGACTTGGGCCGTTATTCCAGATGTGCTAAGGGAAAATTAAATCCCCCCGCCCTCCCCAAAAATATGATAAACTATTTTTTAAATTTATAATATTCGAAATAAAATTATTTACTTATTTTATTGTTTAAATTTTCTTCTTTTTTTGGTTCTCTTTTTTTAAAATTTGAAAAAACTACAAAAAAAAAAAAAATTATTTATTCTACATTAAAAAAGGTCCAAAAGACTCCCCCTTTAACTATAGACCTATATTTTTCTTTCATTTTTCAAAGGTTGGAAAAAATTAAAATTTCTTGAGGAAAAACATAAGATCTTACATGATAAAATATGGTTCCGTCACAGTAAAATCCACAGCTGATCTTCTTTCCTTTATCTCACACAACTGGAAAAGTCCCCCCTTAGTTTTTTGAATCCCAGATCGTTGCTCTTGACATTCCAAAGCTTTCGATCAGGTC
>JAHBCN010023946.1:0-12236 GCA_019359885.1 Listronotus oregonensis | reverse complement strand
TTGTCCACCACGATCTCCGGATCTAATACATTTAATTTTTTTTTTTTTGAGGAAGTGTTGGTAAATAAAATTTATAAAAAATGTATCTTAACCCTACCAGATAATGAATGCCTTAAAATTCGTTCAAAAAAGATGTCAAGAGTGCATTGAAAACAACGAAGGAGCTTTTCAACATTTACGGTGATTCCTGTTATTTTTTCCCTTAATCTAAATATTTTATTTCATTTTTTTTTTTTTTAATTTACTTTGCTGCGCCAATTATTTCTTTTACCATTTTAATGTTAAAATACCTTTTGTAATGTTTTTTCAACAATACACGTCGTTTGTTTCGGGATATTAGTTTTTGTTCCTTTTACATACGGGCTGTAGCTCATTTTACAGCAATTTCCGATATACAGGGTGGTTCTACTGACGACAAAAAAAAACTCAAAAAAGGACCTTTGCTCGTTTTCATTTAGCCATCCTGTATATTTTTTCAGAAATAATTTAAAATATTATAGAAATATAAAAGCAAACAATATGGATAAAAAAATATTCTTTGTCAAATAAAATTAAGTTGTTTTTATTTCAATTTTTTAAAATTCTTTCTTTTAAAAGGAAAATTTTGAAAGTTTAAAATAAAATTTTTTTAATTTAAAGATTTAAAATATAATTTAAAAATTTTTTTAAAAAATTTAAAATTTTTTCAAAAGCCTTTGATATTTTTTAAAATTTTTAAAAAATTTTTTTAAACCCATTTTTAAAAAAACCCAAAAAAAATTGCCTAGAAAATGAAATTTTTAAATAAATTATTTTTTTTAAAAGGTTTGAAAAAAAAAATTTTTTGTTTTTTTTCTTGAAAAAAATTTTTTTTTTTAATTTTTTAAAATTTATCTTTTTTTTTTATTTAATTTGTAAAAAAAAAATTTAAAAAAATTTTAAAACGGTAAAAGCTAATTATGTTTCTTTAAAAAATTTTAAAAACAAAAAAAAGTTCAGTCCCCCCAAATGTTTTATGAAACCGCGAAATTAAAAAAAACCTAGAAGAAGGGGGATTTTTTTTAAATCAAATACCTTGATTTAAAGATTTAAATAAAAAACATTTTTGTTTTTTTTACAGAAAAACTTTTAATTTTTAAAAAATTGGGGTTATGAAAAGAAATAAAAAGTTTTTCTTCATTTTTGATACAAACTGCGTATTGATAAAACAACCAGCATTTAACAAGCCGGCATATTAATTTTATTTATTATTCTCCTTGGAAATGCTACGTAACATTGGTATTTATGTGGTTAACGTCCAGCCCTCAAATGACCCTTCGATTTGCTTTGTCTTAAGAAGTTGGACTGTGGCCAGTATACAAGGGGAAACAGTTGACTGACTGGTTTATAAGGTTGTCAAACAGTTATGATGTATATAAAAGCGTTTATACTTTTAAACTTTTATGTCTCTGATTTTATGGTTAGATTTCGCAAAAAAAGTGTTCTAAAAATCTATTTTTTTTTCAGTCAGAAAAGAATAAATAAACATGCTCCATAACATTATTGAAACTGCAATATTTTAGTTTACAAAAAATGCATTTAAAATCAAAAGAGACCAGAGCGCGCTATGAAAAATAATATTTAAAACTTTCCTCATTAAAATTACCAGAGTACTCGAGATATAAATATGAACATAATATAAATAATTATTTTTGTTGTGAGAGTAAGTTATTTGGGTATAACAACTAAAATTTTTTTTTTTCGTTTTACAAGTATTTTATTAAAAATAATAGGCTTGACGTTTTGGAGATAAAAATTTCGTTGCTTAAAACAATTTAAAATATTTTAAAACATCAAAAATACCTGAAAATACTAAAAAAGTTAATTTTGGAGGGTTTTGTGCCCGACCGACAGTCACATAACAGCGTAGGTCTACCAATGAAAATGGACTTTGATCAACTACAGCGCAGAATTTTAGCAGTTATTCCTCTACATTTAGTTGTCATACATTTTCATTTATTCGTCCATTTAATAAAGTTGGGTCAGCCGAAATTGCACGAAAGTTTTTAATATTTTTTTAAGTCTTAAACAAAATTTTAATTTTTTTTGCATTAACAAATCCATTAAACGCGTTCCAAATTTGTTTTTACTAATAAAGGTTTTTCAATAAGAACGATATGATTTTAAAATTAAATAAAATAGAAATGATTCCAGATATAACCACTCTTTTTATATTATCTTAAAATACAATGGATAACATTTATGTTTTAAATATCCACCTCGGCCTCGTGCACACGAGTGAATTCGATCCAATTTTCAAAGACTTTGTGAATAAATCTGGCGATACTCAGAATGCAGCGTTCAATGTTCAATCTTAAAGCATCAAGGGTTTGTAGCCTGTTTGCATAAACCTTAGATTTTAAATAACCTGACAAAGAAGTAACCTAAAGGATAAATCACAGCTTCTTGGTGGCCAGGCAACAGTTGCATTTCTTGATTTACCCTTTCACCAAACTTTTCTTGCAGTATGGCGACAGTTTCATGAGCAGTGTGACATAAGCGCCATCTTGCTGGAACCACTATCTTCTAAATCAAATCCAAATTTGGCCAAAAAATTTGTCAACATCTGTCGATATCGTTCACCATTCACTGTAACGGAATCTCCAACCTCAATGGTCCAACGAACCACCTTTAGGGAATGCAAAGGTTTCTCGTAGATCTGTTGTGTTGTTTTCACACCAGAAACGGCAATTTTGCTTATTTACCTATCCACTTAACCAAAAAGGCTTCATCTAAAAGATATTTTTTCGGCAAAATTCTGATCACGTTCAAGTCGTTCTAAACCCAGGGAGCAAATTCGCTGCGCTGACGATGGTCCAGTGGCTAAATTCGATGCGACAAATGGCAGGCACAAAAGGGCCAAAGTTTCCGCAAAGTGCACAAAAAGTGTTCACAAAAGAACGACCATTTTCATAAAATTTTTGAACAATAACCAGACTTTCTTGAAGCGAGTATTTAGCCATAATAAATTGTTAAAGTTTACTGAATATAAATGACAATTAGTGACAGGTATAACTTTATTACCATGGTTACTACCCTCATTACAAATTCATATCATTCTTATTGGAAAACCATTTATAAATTTTTATGTGTATACTGTATTTAACAATAGGACAGGATTTACCACAGTTTAGATAAAAGCCTAACTAAAAGCTTAACCCGTAAAACATTAGGTAACACAATAACAAAATTGTGTTTTGCTTGTGTAATACCCTTTAGCTAATGTCGGTCAACAGCATTAAATATTTTAATATAACACCTGGTAAATGTCCAGCCAGTTTCTGGGGGATTTGCTAAAATATACACAATTTACTGTAAACTGTATTAAAATAAATTTGTTTGTGTGTGTATTTTTTGGGTAGGATGACTGCAAAAGTAAATATTTTCCTGTACAGTATATAATTTATTAAATGCATATCATACAGTCTGGTGTAGATATAAGGTTGTTTAAAAAATTTACTCATAATTATAAAATAATATTTTATTATACACGTAATTAACGAACAAAAACAAAATTAAAAAACGGTACGAAGCAAATTAGGGGCCCACAATATTTTTAGGACCAGTGCCAGCAAAGTCATCAATGTATAAAACATAATCAAAATAGAAACGATATAAACAATATAAAAATGAAATGGACATTTTACTTAACCTTCAATTTTGTTTATATATTTGGAAGGTATCTTTTAATTGAAACACGGGTCAAGATCGAATACGACAAAATGTTACCATGGACGAGTACAACTCTGAGCACGTACAGTCTTTTTCATACCTAGGGGCATTAATAACAACAGAAAACAACGTTAAAGTAGAAATAAGACAGCGCATACTACAAGGAAATAAGTGCTACTACGCAATCCAGCAATTATTACGATCAAGAATCCTGACCAAACAAACAAAAATATTTATTTATAAAACTGTTATAGGACCAGTTGTAACTTATGCTAGCGAAACATGGACCATGACTGTACAAGACACGTTACTACTTTACCGTTTTAAAAAAAAGATCCTTAGAAAAATATTTGGAGCAGTTTGGGAACAACAAACATTGCGATATAGGATGCGCACGAAAAACGAGGTTTATGAACTATATGATAGTCCAAGTATAGTATAAGAAATTAAGTCAAACAGACTAAAATGGCTGGGACATGTCCAGAGAAGTAATGACTTAAGGCTAATTAAAATGGTCTGGGAAAAAACCCCTAACAACAATAGACCACGTGGGCACCCAAAACTTCGGTGTCGGGATAATATCCGCAAGCACCTTTAAACCCTGGAGGTGCTCGATTGGGAAGAAGCCACACAGGATCAGAGAGAATAGAGGCCAAGACCCACCCCGGGTTGTAGAGCCATGGATTGGATGGGATTTTATCTTTCTGGCACCGATTTTTTAAAAAATGTTGTCTGTCAGTTGTGCTTACTTTTTTTTTAATGGTAGAATTCAGAAATAGCACAGAGAGATTCTTAAGATTGGAATCTAGTGTTAATTTATTGGGAACTTTTAATTCTGACTGACAACCTACCATAACATATAAATGTCGATTTTATTACATATCAGCACTACTTAAAATAAAAATGATACCTGTATTAGTTATGTTACACAAATTAAAAAAAAAACGGCTGCGGATGTTCTTTTGATACAATCACTATTGTCTCTCAAAAACTAATTTATATTTTTACAAATATTTTCTAATCTGAGAAATAAAAATTATCTCTCTCTTGCAAACATTTAAAAAAATAAAGATAGGATTATAATTTAAAAGTATAATTTGGATCCTATCTTGAAGATAAGTTGCACATCTGTAGCCTTACAGGTGATGCATTTGTGTTTTGTGTTACAAAAATTTTGAGGTTTTTCCCTTAATATATTAAATTTAAATACAGTACGATGGTAAAATTAAAAACTATTAATAATAAAACAAATAAAATTGTAGATACACAAGATACCACTCTCCTATAAATTATCAAATTTAATTTAGAGGTATTGCTACTTATGGCTGTGATTCTAACTAATGAAACATGAATTATGTTACTTAAGAAATATATTTTTAAAATAACAATTAACAATTATAACAATATAGAAACCTATTAGTTTTGAAACAAATAGTAGCAAATATTATGGAACATTTATAAACATAAATATTATAATATACTAAAACCAAACGATTTATTATTTTCAAGGTAGTTTAAAAAGTATAATAAATTTTAAAGTAAAGTGTGTTTATTTTTGATGTCATTCCTAAAAGTTATTACACAAAGTTTGAATTTAATTTGAAGGAGTGCACACTTTAACAAATTGCTAAAGTAAAAGCTTTTTTTCATATTGTTGAGTATTGGTAGATTTTTGAAGAAAAAAAAAGACATATTTAAATTTGAATTTTATATAAGACGTAAAATTTTTGCATGCTAAAATTATATCTTTTTTTTAAACATTAAGGATAAAAATTTTGTGCCAAAACAGAAAATAACCGTGAGGATCACCATTTTAAATTACCAAAACTATTAGTCCATGTTTAAAATATAAAAAACAATCAGAATAGAACATACCTAAATAAAAAAAAACAAAATTGTTAGTATCTTAAAAATTTTGCAGCGAGGTTTTTGACTTTTCTAGTTTTATAAACGACTAACAGGTTATTATTCCCTAGTTAACGTTTTTTCGTTATTCGAGTTGTTTTTTTTTTTAGTGGTTTGTAAGAATAATAATTTATTGTAAGTAAATACCTTCGATTAATAAACAATCTTTTAACTTTTATAATTTTTCATTTATTTAAATATCTGTAACAATTTATAGGATCGGGTAATTTTAATCCTATTAATATTATAAATCACTGTCACCTTTAAAAGAGGCTTAACACGAGTAAGAAAAAAACAAAAGAGGTAATAATTCCATTTGCCTTAAATAATAAATTATTTATAAAATAAGCAGCTTTAAAATTACTAATTTAAATTAAGTAGAATTGACGTTGGCAAGTCAATTCAGGTGTACTTTAAAGCAATTATTGCTTTAATTTATTTGTTATTAATAGCATTTATGTTTAAGACTAAATTAATTGGGCTTTTTTAAATATTAGGATTAGTTTCGTTCTTCTTAAACAGGAAATTGGTTCATTAATTATCCCAGGTGATTTATTTTGTTTTAAACTTGTGTGTTGTTGATATAGTTAAAATAAGTAATAAATCCAATTAATATGCAATTTAAAGGATAAATAAAGCAAACCGAACATTATTGTGTTAGTTTGAATATACTTGTACTCTTATAGGAAAATTTAATATGTAAAAAGTTAATAGGGCAAATTTTTGTAAAAAAAATTAATAGCCCTTGGGTTTTTATTTTTCCAGATTTGTCTTAAAACTATCTTTTTCCTACGAGCGTGCGGAAAGTCCACTTTTCCGCACGCATTTGAGGGGAAAGTTGAACTTTTTTTTTGCACGCCGGCGGAAAAGTAAAACTACTCTAAAATCTTACAGGTAAGCAAGATTTATATGTATTTTAGTAATTGTAGGCTATTTCATGCAATATACGAAGCCATTGCAAGTTTTAGTTTATTCTTTTTTTTTGTTTGTTACTTCGTAATTTTCAATATTTCAACTAAAACACAAAAAAAAAAACATTTTTTTAATTACCCTGTATAATAATAATAATAAATGATTATGACAAGTCAAGCAACAATATGTAATCTTGGTGATTTTAACACATGTCAGATTTTTTCTTCGTTTCCATATGAACAAGCAATTGCACAAATGAATTTCAATACAAACAAGCATTTTTAATAAAAAAGGCGTTCATGTTTTTTAATTAAATAAAATAATTTTTTTAAAAATTGAGAGCCCCGATGAGGAGCTACCAGATTCTATCCTGGATGCAGCAAATACCGTAAGTTTGAATTTATTACCAGCAAAATTCCTGAAAAATATGAGAATCAATATATCTCGAAAACTGGGCTCCAGCAAGGGGAAAAAAGTATTAAAGAAAAGTGTTCTTGCCTATTTTGCCGATTGAAAAAACATATAAACCTAATACTTTATGGAGTAAGTACTTTATGTTAAAATGTGTCCTTAAAGTAAAAAGGAACCTTGATTTAAGTTCATATTTCAAGCTAACATCACTACTTAAACACCAAAACGGGGATACCGGCAAAAAAATCAAAAACTTTCAATAAAGAAGAAGTTTTAAGATTCATGAAAGAAGCACCTGATAATATTTACCTTCTAATAAAAGTTGCTACAATTTTCGGATTAGCCGGTGCTTGTAGGAGAGATGAACTTACAAAAATATTGATTGATGACATACAGAATAATGAAAATTTGATAGCGGTGAAAATTCCTGACAGAAAATAACACTTCCAGAATCTTGTAGTGTCCGATGAAACAAATAATGGACTTTATCTGCAATTGTCCCGTAAATATGCAAATTTGCGAAAACCACATACCCCACACAGACTTTTTTTGTCCAGTATAAACAAGGAGCATGCAGTGCGCAATGTGCGGAAATAATTTTAATAGGTAAAATGCCCCAGAAATTTGCATCCCCAAAATTAAAAAATCCAGAAGAGTACACTGGACATAGTTTTCGTCGATCCTCTGCGACTAGTTAGCGGATTCTGGAGAAGGAATTCCAATGTCAAGCGACTTGGGGGGTGGAAATCAACGGCTGTAGCTGAGAGCTACATTGATGAATCCACAAATCAAAAAAAGGGATATGTCGAAAAAAATATTGACCATGAACAACCCCTCCTGAGCTAAGTCAACCTTTATCAAGCCGTACAATAAGCGCTCCATAAGCCACCCGCTAAATGAAATTACAGGTTCTGCAATAATTTACAATATGCTAATAACTGTTCTTTTGTTGTAAATGTTATTAACAAATAATTTATTTATAAATATGTTGTAGTAGTTCTTTCAGATTAAACATAATTTAAAAAATAATCATTGCTTTAATATTGGTATTATTTGACGCTCGTAGGAAAAATTTTGTTCCTAACGCTTGGCAAAGTGACTTTTCCGTGCGGAAAAGTATCACTTTGCACACTTGTTAGGAAAATAACTATTTCAACCAGGTATTACAATATGACATTTGACTTTAAAATGGGGTAAAATAGAATTTTTTTTTTAATAATTATCTGTGGGCTATATTTTACAGCTTGGATTAGGAAAAGACATTGACAATCTAAGTCAAGTATATGTATGACAAAAAAAATTCTTAAATTTTAAAATGATATGTTCCCCACAAATGACAAATTATCTAAACTACATGTTGTGGGGTTTTATGGTATTGTTCCATTTTTTACAAATTCTTTTATACAATAAAAAAAACAAAAATTAAAATACTTATCCTTCCTGCTATAAATACCAACAGTTGCATTTTCCCATTATTAATAATGTCAACAATATGTTCTATAAAGATTTTTTATTTTACCTTATATTTTTTTTAAAAAAAATGTTTTTTTTTTTACCTTTTTACAAAAAAAATTTAAAACCTTTGCTAACATTGTGAAAAGCTAATTATTTAAATAAAATATCTTGTATTGGTAATACTTTCCCCTTTAAAAATTATTCTTTTTGATATCAATTCAAATAAAACCTAAAAAAAAGATAATTTTTTTTAGTTATTTTATTAAAAAAAAAAATTATTCCATATCTTATCAGCATTTACGTTTCCAGTTCTCTTCAAATAAGTAAATAAAATTTTTCTTTTTGGGGAGATTTTTTTAAAATTTTAAAAAAAAAGTTTTAGTTATATTTTAGCCACAAGAAAACAAAGATAAAACTTAAAAATTTTTTAAAAGAAAAAGTTTTTTAAAAAAAATGGTTTTAAATAGAGTTTTAAACTAACTATTTAGTGGAATTATTCTTATCAGAATTAAAAATAAAAAATGTAGGAAACACCTTGTTTTTATCTTAAAAAAAAATTTTTAAAAAAAAAGATTTAAAAATTGTAAAAAAAAACGGTTAAAACAAAAAAAAAATAAATATAAGAAGAGAAAACCCTTTTATTTCCCTTTTCATATAGAAATTTTTTAATTTTTAATTTTAAAATGAAAAAAATTGTTATAAAAATTAAAAAAAACCCCCAATTTATTTTTTAAATTTATGCGTATTATATTTTTTTAAAAATAAAAATATTGTTACTTACCTATTACTATCAGTGTTCTTTTTTTTTAACAAAAATATTTTTTATTTTTAAAAAAAACCCTTTAAAAAAAACAGATTAAGCCCCCAAAAAAATTATGTATATATATATATAAATTATTTAAAAAAAAAAAAAATATTATTTTAATTATATATTTTTTTTTTTTTTTAAATAATAAATAAAATATAATTTATTTTAAAATTTAAAATAAAAATAATTTATACAGGAAATTATTTTTCAAAAATTAGAAAATTTTTTTTTTTCCCCCTTTAAAATTTGGGGCATTTTTGGTTTTTTTTGTTAAAGGTAATTAAAAATTTTTAAAATTTGAAAGGGCCAAAAATTTTTTTAAAAAAATTTTCTGTTCAACCCCCAAAAAAATTTTTTCCCCCTTTTTTATTTTTAAAAACCCCAAAAGGGGAAAAAATTTTTTGGGGTTTTTTTTGGGTTATTAAAAAAATCAACGGTTTTAAAATTTTGCAAAAATTTTCCCCTTTTTTCCCTTCCCCAAATTCCCCCGATCGTTAAGATACCTGTTACCGCCACCTTTTACTTAACTCAAGACACACACAATCATTTGGTTTTTTTTAGGTTTTTTTAAACTATTCCTAGATAAAATTAAAAAAAAAAAATTTTTTTCAGGTTTTAAAAAAAGACTTCACCCAAAAAACTGAGGTTTACCGCGAACTTGCTGCCAGATTTGAACAAGACGATATAGTGTCAAAAATGTCCACGACATGTTCCCCTTTTCCGGGGAAAAAGTTACATGTTGTGTGCCCCAGGGGACCGATCAACCCCCGAGCAAGGTAGTTTTTTTTAAAATTTCTTATTCTTTTTATCTTTCCTAAGTTTTTGCCCCAAAAGGCACAACATTTAAAAGATAAAAAAAAAATTATTTTCCCCCAAAAATTTTTTAAAATTTTTATTTAACAATTGGCTTGGTTTTTTGACCTTTTAAATTACCTCAAATTTTAATTTTAATTTTTTGTAAAAAAAAAAAAGTATCACTTTGTTATCCCCCCCCAAAAAAAATTTTTAAAAAAAGGGGTACTTTTTAATTTTTTTAAAAACCCTAAAAAAAATTAAAATTTTTTTTATTTTTTATTTTATTAACCAGTTTAGTTAGAAGTAGGCTTAGTTTCCCCCCTTTGACTGAACAAGAAGTTTTAAAAAAGTACATTTCCAAATTTTGGGTTTTAACCCCAATTTTTTCCCTTTAAAAAATTTTAAAAAATTGGGCCCCCAAAATTTTAAAAATTTATTTATTTGTTTTTAAAAAAAAAACAAAATTTTTTTTCCCCAAAAAATTTTTTTTCCCCTTTTCCCAAAAAATAATCATTGTAAGTTGCAATTTTTTTTTAAAAACAGGAAAAAACCCCCCTTTTTTTTACCCCCAAAATTTTTTTTGGGCGCATTTTTTTTAAAATTAAAAAAAAAGGGGGAAAAACCCCCGGGGTTTTTGGGGGAAAAAAAAAACTTTTAAAGGCAAAAAAATTTTTTTGTACACTAAAATATTTTAAAAAAATTGGGGTTTTTTGAAAAGTTTGGGGAAAAAAAAATTAAAGGGCTTTTTTTTTTTTGGTACAACTAACGGTTTGTAAAAATTCCCCCAAGTAAAAGGTAAGCAATTTTGGGGGAAAAAAAAAAAAAAGGGGTTGGGTGTGACGGCGTATTTGGGGGCGTAACGGTTGATTTACTTTTTTTTAAAAACCACATTTTTTTTTTATTTTAAATTTAAAATTTTTTTTTGGGGTTAAAATTTATTTACAGTTTAAATAAAAAATTTTTAAAAAAAATTTTAAAAAACAATAATAAAATAGGCAGTAAAAATTCCTTTTTTTTTTCCTAAATTTTTTTAAAAACGCAATTGGGCCCCCCTTTTTTTAAACCCCGGGGAAAATTTTTATACGCTTTCACATAAAATTTTGATTTTATATTTTTACCCTTAATCTTTTCCCCCCCCCAAAATTTGGGGGGTTTTTTTTTTAAAACCAAAAAAAAATAAAACGCCCAAAATACCGGAAGAATGGAAATTTTTGTGGGAATTAAAGCAAACTGCAGCCACGGGTTTCCCCAAAAAATTTTTTTTTTACCCAAAAAGATGGCAGAACCTTTTTTAAAAGGGGGGGATTTTTTTGGGAAATTTTTTTTATTTTAAAAAAAAACCCCCTTTTTACCTAAAAAAAACCCCTTTAAAAAAATTTTTTCTAAAAAATTGGGGGCATTGATATGCCGATATAAATATAATTTTTTTTTTTCTTTTTAAAAAATTTTTTTGTAAAAAAACCCCAAAAAATTAAAATTAAAAAATTTTTCCCCCCTTTTTTTTAGGTCCTCACCCTATAACCGCTACCAACAAAATGGGGTGGTGCTAAAAAGACCAAAAGAACATCCGCCCCCCAAATGGGAAGTAGTAACGCGGGGGGGTTAAAAACAGCTCTGATCTTGAGATCGAGAAGATCATGGCCGGTTGGGGGCCCCCTTTCCCAATATAGGTAAGTCTACAAATTAACCCCTTTTTTTCTTTTTTTTTTAAACAACCCCAAAAAAGTTTTTAAAAAAAAAAACCTTTTCCCTTTTTGGGGGGGGTATCAGCACATAATTTAAAATTTTTATTTATTGTCGCTGCACAAGTTATTTGAAGGGCCCCCCTTTAAAAAAACCTATTTTCGCATCACTTGGCCAATTTTAAAAAAAAATTTAAAAATTTCTGGTCCCCTGGGGAAAAAGATTCCCCAATTTTTTTTTTTTTAATGCTTTGGGTTTTTAAAATGCAAAATATAAGACTTTTTTTCCAAATGTAAAATAACACTTTTGATTTATTTAAGTATGATATACTTTTTTTTTTAAAATTTTTTTTTTTAAACCATTTTTGTATGATTTACTTTTGTTTGAATAATACTTTTATTCTCGTTACGTTTTTTATGGTTTTAAAAAAAAGTTTAATTTTCTAAGTAATAAGGTCTGTTAAAAAGGTGGTAAAAAAAAATATTTACTTGTAAAAAATTAAAAAATTTTAAAAAAAAAATATTTATTATAATGAGTTTAAGGAAAAATTTTTTGTCACAATGTAGCCCCTTTAAAA